>PVLD010027762.1:0-20314 GCA_004027595.1 Dinomys branickii
CTGCGCCGGCTCGGGAGGCGGGAGGGATCGAGGCGTCCGTGCTCTCAGGGCGCTAGGACCCAGCAAATCTTTCTCTCCGCTTCCGGCGGCGTTTGGGGCCCTCCGCGCGGCCCGCCCGACATGCGCGAAACGTGGGATTGCCGGGCGTCTACACCGCTAGCAAGCCGATCTCTGTCGGGAGTCGCCGGGGGGCTACACCGGCTCGGGAGGCGGGAGGGACCGAGGCGGCCGCGCTCCCACTGTGCTTGGACCGAGCCAAGCTTCTTCCCCGCGGGGATCGTGCCTGGCTCCCAGCGTCTGGGGCTTTCCCAGGTCTCGCCCCGGCAGCCTGGTCCGCCCTACCACATCTCCCCCGGCATCTCAGAGAAATACGCCCAGTTTAAACTTCCCAGCCGAGGTCCCGGCACTCACGCTTGCCAAGTCTGTCTCGAGCTGGTGGTGTTTATTAAGGAGGTTCACTCCCTTGCTGCTCACCTGGTCGCCATTTTCCCCGGATCTCCCAGATTACATTTGTTGTGGGAGCCTGCCAAGTTGTGCTCTCCAGAGAAATGAAGCTTCTTGTTTCTGTCCTTTCCTGACCTCTGCTTCACTCTAATCACTGAGGTGTGCAGAGCTGGCTATACTGAAACAGATGTTCCCTTAGTTGGCTGAAAGAATGTTATTAAGGCCAGCCGCCTATGGTGCCTGTGGTCTAATTAATAGCAAAGTGGCCACATGTGGGTTGGGAATATCCTCCACGTTGGCAGCTCAGATGAAGGCTTGAGCAAGAGCCTGTGCAATTCCAGGGCTAAGACATGATATAACATCCCAGCTGAAGTCTTGGGACTTAGCAAGAATTATACCTTCCTCACAGTAAAGGTGCGAGCTGTGCATATATCAGACTATCCATATATTGCTAATTGGAGGCCTTTGTGCCTGCTACAAGATTACTGTTTCTCATCAGAGCCAATGCCTGTAAGGTTTCTTTTTCCTAGTACTCTGCTGTAATCCCTACCCACTTCCCTGATTGATACCAATAAAAGTCATGAGATTTTGAACAGAAGGCATTTTGCTGCACAGAGAACACTGGGTCATTCCAGAGCTCCTCAACTGCAGAACTGTCTTCCTCTGTCTTTATTTTGCATTTGTGTCCCATATTGCTGGGTGGGTTGGGCTGATACCCTCCATGGCGGTTTTGGTAATTTGTGACATTGTCCATACTAGTATACATTTCCAGAGAACTTGGTTTTGGGCCAATTACTCTGCATCATCCCCTATCAAATTAACTGAGGTGGTTGGACTTTGAGACTGAGGCAAAAGACTATAGTTAGCCATGTCCAAAGTATTCCATTGAAAATTGATTAAAGAGATCTGTGTGCTAGAAACAAAGTCTTTACATAACAAACATCCCCAAACCTCAGTTTATAACAAAACAAACAAACAAACAAACAGAAAATAATAGTAAAGTGAGAAGTTAACAAGTTAACAAAATGCCTCTTAAAACTCACAACTCTCATGAAGCCAACACAGAGGGCTTCAAGGTGGAGAACAGTGTAAGCCACATTATCTTAATTATCAGAGAAGATAACATAAGAGGTTAAAAAACAAATCAAAGGAGTTTCCAGTGGGGTTTCAAAAGATATATCTAACCAGATTATGGAAATGATACACTTTCAGAATACACTGATTAAAAGCTAACTGAGCCAAACAAAATGATACAAACCATGACCAATTTAGTGAAGAATTAGCCCACGAAAAGGCTCAAATCAGAAATACAGGAGATTAAAAACTGTATTGAAACTATGGGCAACAGAAGCAACCAATATAAGGACAAAATTCCAGAACAATGAGACAATGATACTTTCAAACACTAGGCTTCCAAAGACATCTTAAAATCAACAAGAGAACATGAAAAATAGATCCGTCTGCTAGCTGAAACAAAGAAGACAAATCTAAGCCTACTTAGAATTAGTGAGAATTCAGAGGAAAATGCAAAGAACATTTAAAACCTGTTCACAGAAATAATGGCAGAAAACTTCCCGAACACTGGGGGAAAATAAACGGAAGATAAATAAAGCATCTAGAATGCTAAATAGCCATGATCAAAAGGGAATCTCAAAACATTATACTGGAGGTACCAGAAATCCAAAATCATAAAAGCTGTTATTGAAAGGTCACAAGTCACATATAAATGTAAACCTATTAGAATTACAGAAGACTTCCCAACAGAAAACTTAAAGACAAAGAGGGCTTCAGTGAAGTTTTTTAAGCCCTAAAAGACTACACCTTCCAACCCACAGGTATGTATCTTGTAAAATTATCCTTCAGAATTGATGGAGAAATAAGGTATTTTTATAACAAGGAGCATCTCAAGCAATTCATGATCACCAAACCAGCCTTACAAGAAATTCCACAATGACCAGGAAGATGGCGACCAGGTGAGCGGCAGAGGGAAATTCTCCTAGAGACAGATCTCTTGCGTGTGGGTGCTGGGTCCACGGCTGCGAAATTTCAACTGAACGTGTTGCTCTGCGCTGCTTGAGCATTAACGGGTTGGCTGGAATTGCCACAGTGAGGAGTGGGTGGGCCCTCAGAGCTGGGCGCCGGAGGTGATCAGCATGGGGCTCGGGCGGTGGCTCGGCCGAGTCCACGTACCCTGGAGGGCGATCGCGGTGGGACGGACCCTCCCATCTCCCGACCCTGAAAGGCTCGCAGGTGGCTGTGTCCAGAAATTTTTCGCCGCGGTGGAGCAGGGTGGTCTCAGAGACCATGCTCCTTGGGCAGACTGAGCTAATCCAGGCTGCGGACCGGGATCCCGCTCAGATCCCTGCCCCTGCAGCCGGTGCCATCCTCGGCTGGAGAGCGGGCACTGTGGTGGCTGCAGTTGGTGGCTCCTGCGAGAATGCCGAGGAGGTGGAGAAGCACTGGGGAGTGGTGTATCATGGGCGATGCATGAAATATTAGCAATTTGGGGATCTCCTGTCCACACGGATTCCGGAACAGGTGAACCGAGTGAGCAATGCAGCTGGACTCCTGAGTTGGGAAGAAGCTCGACCCAGAGAGATACATCTAAGCGGCATTCCTGCCTGCACGATCCCAGGGTGAGTTGATTGGCCGCCCTGACAGGTTTTTTGAGTCGGGGAGAAGCTCCACCCAGCGAGGGACATCTGAGCAGCACTACTCACTGCACGGACACTGGGACGGAAGAGCTGGCCAGGTGGCCTGACAGGTTTTTTGAGTGGAGGAGGAGCTCCATCCAGGGAGGAACACCTGAGCGACCCCCTGCATGCATGGTCCCCGGGGAGGCGAGCTGTTTATGTGCCACAGCCAGGTCTCTGGGTAAGGAGTAGCTCAGCACACAAAACAGCATATGAGCAGCCTATTGAGCAGAACTCTCAGCAGAAAGCTTAAGGGACATTCTCCCGAAGAGAAGGAGTCACTGGAGCAGCCTTTGCAACAGACCTTTGCCTGGTGAACTGCCTGGGTAATTTATTGCTCAATATTTCGAATCTGTTACCCAAAAATGGGAAGACAGAAGAACAAAACGCAGTCTCAGAACTCAACCCCACCCAGAACAAGTCCTGAATGCAAGGATACAGGGGAACTAAGAAGCCACATAGCTGCAAATTCTGAAACGATTGCATCCGATACAATGAAACAACTCCACAAGGCCATAGAAGAGCTTAAAGCAGAAATAAGCCACATACCTCCAATAATCTCTCACACAAAAAATAAACTGAAAACTATAATGGCAGAAATGTTCCATACACATAGAGAAGAAATAGATAAAAGATTAGAAGAAAGTAGGAAACAAATGAAAGCGTTACAAGAGCAATTTAGGAATGAATTACCAAGAATGAAACATGTCCAAAGAGATTGCCAGGAATTGAAAACTTATATTGTAAGCTTGCAAAATCGCTTAAATGAAACCGAAGATAGAATTTCAGACCTTCAATACAGCATGGCAGCTTAAGAGCATGAAAGGAAGGATCTCATAAAATCATTAAAGACCCAAGAAAAATCAATCCAACAGCTGCAAGATGAGGCAAAATGAAATAATATTCAAGAAATAGGAGTGAGTGAAACAGCAGGAGACCACACAAATGATATAAAAAGAATATTTGCTGAAATAATAGCAGAAAAATTTCCAAACAAGGTAAAAGATACTGAAGTACAGTTCATCGAGTCATATAGAACCCCAACGATCCATAATCGAAAGAACACCACACAGACATATAATAGTCAAGATCCCAGACATCCAGAAAAAGAACACAATATTAAAAGCTGCTAGAGACTTCCAGGAAGACGGCGACCAGGTGAGCGGCAGAGGGAAAGTCACCCAGAGACCGATCCTTTGCGCGTGGGTGCCCGGTCCATGGATGCAAAATTCCAACTGATTGGGTTGCGCTCTGTGGCCTGAGCATTAAAGGGCCAGCTGGACAAGCCACACGGTGAGAAGCGGGCGGATGCGGAGAGCTGGGCGCCCGAGGGATCGGTGCTGCGCTTGGGCCGCAGCTCGGCTCAATGCACGTACAGCCGAGAGAGAGATTGCGGCAGGAGGGATGCTTCCAGCTCCTGAACCCGATTGGTTCGGAGGCGGCTATAACCACGATTGGTTGGAGGCGGTGGAGCAGAGTAAACTCAGAGAACGCACTACTGGGACAGATTGCGCCAATCTGGGCAGTGGTCCGGGATCCCACTCAGAGCCCCGCCCCCGCAGCCGGTGCTGCGCGAACTGTGGCAGCTGTGGTCAGCAGTATTTCTGAGTCGGGAAAAAGCTCGATCCAGGGAGATACATCTGAACGGCATTCCTATCTGCACGATCCAAGGGTGAGTTGATTGGGCGCCCTAACCGGTTTTTCCTGAGTCGAGAAGAAGCTCTGCCCAGCGAGTGACATCAAAGCAGCCTTAATGACTGCAGGATCCCCCGGGTAGGAAGAGCTAGCTAGGTGCTCCGATGGAATTTGTGAGGGGAGAAGGAGCTCCACCCAGGGAGGAACACCTGAGAGGCCTGCCTGCAAGTTCCCTGGGGCGGCGAGCTGTTTATGCGCACCAGCCATGTCTCGGGGTAGGGAGTAGAAGCAGAAATCTCAGCAGACAGCTTAAGGGACATTCTCTCAAAGAGAAGGAAACATTGGAGCAACCTCTGCAGCAGACCTTTGCCTGCTGAACTGCCTGGGGAATTTATAGCTACACATTTTGAATCTGATACCCAAAAATGGGAAAACTGAGGAACAAAATGCAGGCTCAAAACTCAACCCCACCCAGAACAAGTTTTGAATTCAAGGATACAGGGGAACCAGGAAGCCACATACCTGCAAGTTATGAAACGATTGCATCTGAAATGAAACAACTCCAACAGTCCATAAAAGAGCTTAAAGCAGAAATAAGCCACATAGCTGCAATGATTTCTCAGACAAAAATCGAGCTGAAAACAATGATGGAAGAAATGTTCCGTACACATAGAGTGGAAATAGACCAAAGACTAGAAGAAAATAGGAAACAAATGGAAACGTTACAAGAGCAATTTAGGAATGAATCACCAAGAATGAAACAGGTCCAAAGAGAATGCCAGGATTTGAAAACTAACGCTGAAAGCATGCAAAACCGTTTAAATGAAACCGAAGATAGAATTTCAGAACTTGAAGACAGCATGGCAGCTTATGAGCCTGAAAGGAAGAAATTCATGATATCATCAAAGACACAAGAAAAGTCAATCCGACAGCTGCAAGATGAGGAAACACATAACAATATTTGACTTATAGGAGTGTGTGAAACAGCAGGAGATCTCACAGACAATATAAAAAGAATATTTGCTGAAATAATAGCAGAAAATTTCCCAAACAAAGTAAGAGATACTGAAGTTCAGTTAATTGAGGCATATAGAACCCCAATGAGCGATAACCCAAAGAAAAACACACAGGCATATAATAGTCAAGATCCCAGATATCCAGCAAAAGAACACAATATTCAAAGCTGTTAAAGAAATGAAACAGATCACCTATAAAGGAAAGCCCATCAGAATCACAGCAGACTTCTCAATGGAAACCATGAAATCAAGAAGAGCTTGGAGTGAGATACTACAGATTCTGAGGCAAAACAACTTCCAACCCAGACTGATGTATCCTGCAAAATTATCCCTCAAATTCAATGGAGAAATAAAATATTTCCACGACAAAGAACAACTGAAGAACTTCATGAGTCTCAAACCAGCATTGCAAAAAGCACTAAAAGATATTCTAGACAGAGAAAAAAGAGACCACAATCAGAAGAAGAGCGATAGAAATAACACCCTAAACAGAACACATAATTAAACAGTTAGCAAAAGAAGGAAAACTTCAAGTAAATAACATGACTAGAATAAGCCAACATATAACCATGATAACCATTAATGTGAAGGGCCTCAACTCAAAAGTCAAAAGGAAAAGATTGGAAGAGTGGATTAAGGAACAAAATCCAACGATATGCTGTGTACAGGAAACACATTTTACTCAAATGGAAATCCACAAGCTGAAAGTTAAAGGTTGGAAAACAATTCTCCATGCAACAGGTCCGCAGAGAAAAGCAGGGGTAGCCATTATGTTTGCAAACAATGTAAACTTCAAACCAAACCCATCAAAAGACATAAAGAAGGGCACTACATATTAGTTAGGGGAAAGCTACAAGAGGAAGAGGTAACAATCTTAAACATTTATGCACGAAACTATGGAGCACATAACTTTACAAGTCAAATCTTGACAGACGTAAAAAATCAAACAACTAATAACACTGATGTAATAGGGGACATAAAAACCCCTCTGACGCAAAGAGACAGGTCAACCGGACAGAAACTCAGCAAAGAAATAACAGACCTGATCGAAATGTGTGAACAAATAGACTTAGTACAAGTATACAGAGTGTTCCACCCCACAACATCAGAATACACATTTTTCTCAGCTGGACATGGGTCTTTCTCCAAAATAGACCACATTCTAGCCCATAGAGCATATCTCCTTAAATACAAAAGAATTCAAATTACCCCATGCATATTATTGGACCACAGTGCAATAAAATTGGAAATTAATGACGAAGATAACACCAAAAACCACACAAACACGTGGAAATTAGACAACAATCTACTGAATAAGCAAACGGTCACACAAGAAGTTAAAGAAGAAATTAAAAATTACCTACAAATAAATGAAAACGCAAGTAGAACCTATCGTAATCTGCGGGATGCAATGAAAGCAGTCCTCAGAGGGAAATTTATAGCAGTGAAATCATATACAATGAAAATAGAAAGAGAGCAAATAAATAACCTAATGATACACCTCAAATTCTTAGAAAAAGAGTAACAAGCCAAACCAAGAGCTGAAATATGGGAGGAAATTATAACACTCAGAACAGAAATTAATGCAATTGAGATGAAGAAAACTCTACAAAAAATTAGCGAATCAAATAATTTGTTCTTCGAAAGAGTAAATAAAATTGATAAACCCCTAGCCAACCTTATCAAAAAAGGAAGAGAAGAATGTCAAATTCATGCAATAAGAAAGAAAAACAGGAAGTGAATACAGATCCAAAAGAAATACAAAAGATCATTAATACCTACTTTGAAAATCTGTATTCCCGTAGGATAGAAAATACAGAAGAAAGGGACAAATTCCTAGAAAGGTACATATTGCCAAAATTGAATCAGGAAGTCGTTAAAATCCGGAATAACCCAATATCAATTAATGAGATATAAAACGTCATTAAGATCTTACCTACAAAGAATAGCCCAGGCCCTGATGGATTCACAGCAGAATTATATAAAACATTTAGAGAAGATCTAATGACAACACTCCTCAAACTCTTCAATGAAATCGCAAAGGAAGCAACTCTCCCCAGCACATTTCTGGAGGCAACTATTATATTCATACCAAAACCAGAGAGAGACTCAACCAAGAAAGAGTGCTACAGGCTAATCTCGCTAATGAACATAGATGCAAAGATACTCAACAAAATACTAGCAAATAGATTACAGCGAATCATAAGGAAAATTATACACCACAACCAGGTAGGATTCATTCCAGGAATGCAGGGATGGTTCAATATTCGCAAATCAATTAATGTAATACACTCTATTAATACAGTCAAAGACAAAAACCACATGATCATCTCAATAGATGCAGAGAAGGCTTTCGATAAAGTCCAACATTCATTCATGTTAAAAATCTTAGCAAAAATAGGAATAGATGGCCTCTAGCTCAATCTGATGAAAGCCATCTAGAACAAACCAACAGTCAACATCATACTAAATGGACATAAACTGAAAACCTTCACTTTAACATCAGGAACAAGACAAAGATGTCCATTGTCACCACTCCTATTCAACATAGTTCTGGAAGCACTAGCCAGAGCAATCAGACAAGAGAGAGAAATAAAAGCAATAAGGATAGGAAAGGAAGAAGTCAAACTATCACTATTTGCAGACGACATGATACTATATATGGAGGACACCAAAAACTCCACAAGAAAACTCCTGGAATTAATTGACAAATTCGGCAGCATAGCTGGATACAATGTGAACACTCAAAAATCAATAGCATTCCTGTACACGAACAACAAACAGACTGAGAGAGAAATTGAGGAAACCATACCTTTTACAATAGCAACCAAGAAATTGAAATACTTAAGAATCAATCTAACAATGAATGTGAAACATTTACTCAGTGAAAACTACAATAATCTGAAAAAGGAGATTGAAGAGGATTGCAATATATGCAGAAACATACCGTGCTCATGGTTAGGAAGAACTAACATTGTAAAAATGGCCATACTACCAAAACTGTTGTACAGATTCAATGCAATTCCCATCAAGCTACCATTAACATACCTTATAGATCTAGAGAAAATATGCCTCAAATTCATCCGGATCCAGAAGAGACCCAGAATATCAAAAGGAGTCCTGGGCAATAAGGACAAGTCAGGTGGAATCACAATCCCTGACCTGAAATTATACTACAAAGCTACTGTAAGAAAATCAACCTGTTCCTAGCTCAAAATAGACCTGAGGATCAATGGAACAGACTGGAAGATGCAACCACAACAAAAAACCCACTCAGCTACCTAATGTTTGACGGAGGGGTCAATGAAACACAGTGGAAAAAGAAGGCCTGTTTAATAAATGATGCTGGAAAAACTGGCTTGCCTCTTGCCGAAAACTGAAAATAGACCCCAGTCTATCACCATGCACGAAACTCAGTTTAAAATAAGTGACAGATCTCAACATTAAAACAGAAACTCTAAACCTATTGGAAGAGAAAGTAGGTAAAAATCTTGAAGACATAGGAGTAGGCAGAGAGTTCATGAAGAAAAATGTAGCTGCAAGGGAAACACTTCAAATAATCAATAATTGGGACCTCACTCAACTGAAAAGTTTTTGTACATCTACAGAAATCACCAGCAAAGTGAAAAGAAAACCCAGAAATTGGGAAAAAATCCTAGCTGGCTGTCCCTCAGAGAAAGGTCTTCTATGTAGAACATACAAAGAATTAAAAAACATGTACCTGTCCAAATTTAAAGACCCAGTCCAGAAATGGGCATCTGAGATGAATACACAATTCTCAGACAAAGAAATACAAATGGCAAATAAATATATGAGAAAATGTTCCACATGCTTAGTCATTCGAGAAATGCAAATAAAAACAACATCGAGATTTCATCTCACCCCAGTAAGACTGGCCAGTATGAAAAAGTCATCCAATAACAAATGCTGGCGAGGCTGTGGAGAAATAGGGACTCTATTACAGTGCTGGTGGGAATGCAGACTGGTGCAACCACTGTGGAGAGCAGTTTGGAGATTTCTCAGCAAACTAGGTCTAGAGGTTCCATTCAAACAAGCTATTCCTCTTCTGGGTATTTTTCCAGAAGTTCTGAAAACATCATATCACTCTGATATATGTGCAACCACGTTTATAGCAGCACAATTTGTAATAGCTAAAATGTGGAAGCAACCCAAGTGTCCATCCACAGAAGACTGTATAAAAAATTGTGGCATTTCTATACAATGGAATATTGTTCAGCTATAAAGGAAGACAGTTTTGCGGACTTATTAGGCAAGTGGACAAAACTGGAGTCCATACTCATAAGTGAAATAAATCATTGGTACATGTGCGGTTGATGTATTGTGTCACTGGTGTAAGAACCCGAGCGTGGGAATATAAACTAAGAGACATGAAGGAAATCTGTTCAAAAACAAAGAACAGATGAGAGGAGGTAAAGGAGAAAAGAAAGAGACAAAACTGTATGTATGTATATATGAATATACATATATGCAGGAGGGCTAACATGGTTCTACTATTGTATTATATCACTTACTTCTAAGGAATAATCGATGATGGGTTATTTGATCAATTTTTTATGTCTATCTGTGTTATCCTGAGCACACATTTCGAAGATATCAATATGCAACGCAGCAACTATTGGTCGTTTTTTTTTTGTTGTTGTTTGACGGGTTTGTTTTCTGTCTTTGAATTTTTTGTTTTTTGTGTTTTTCTGTTGTTGAGGGGATTAATTGTCAGAACAATTTTGCATGTCTGTATATGGGATCATATATTTAAACTTCGAAGATATCAATGGATAAATCAATAACCACTGTCTAGATCATGTGACCTTGGCTGTAGATCAGATGTGATTGTACTATTTTTTATACTAATTTGTGTCTGTTTTTTAATATGTTTTTGTGCTTTTATTTTTTAAAAACAATAAAGAAAAAAAATAAAAGCTCCTAGAGAAAAGAAACAGATCCCCCATAAAGGAAAGCCCATCAAAATCACAGCAGACTTCTCAACGGAAACCATGAAATCAAGAGGAGCTTGGAGAGAGATATTACAGATTCTGAAACAAAACAACTTCCAACCCAGACTGATGTATGCTGCAAAACTATCCCTCAAATTCAATGGAAAAGTAAAATATTTCCACGACAAAGAACAATTGAAGAACTTCATGAGTGCCAAACCAGCATTGCAAAAAGCACTAAAACATATTTTAGACAGAGAAAAAAGAGACCTCAATCCCTCGAACAACGATAGAAAAAACTCCCTACAAAGAACTAGTAAGTAAACATTCAGGAAAAGAAGGAAGACAACAAGTAAATAACATGAGTAGAATGAGCCAACATATAACCATTATAACCATTAATGTAAATGGCCTCAACTCATGAGTCAAAAGGAAACGATTGGCAGAGTGGATTAAGGAACAAAATCCATTGATATGCTCTATACAGGAAACTCATTTTACTCAAAAGAAAATCCACAGGTTGAAAGTTTAAGGATGGAAAACAACTTTCCATGAAACAGGTCCCCAGAAAAAAGCAGGGGTAGCTATAATGTTTGCGGACAATGTAAACGTCAAACCAAAAACAATCAAAAGAGGTAAAGAAGGCCATTACATACTAGTGAGGGGAAAGCTGCAAGAGGAAGGGGTTACAATCCTAAACATTTATGCACCAAACAATGGAGCACGAAATTTACAGCTCAAGTCTTAAAACATTGTGAAAATTCAACTAACTAATAACACTACTTTAATGGGGGACCGAAACACCCCTCTGATGCAAAGAGACAGGTCAACTGGACAGAAACTCAGTAAAGAAATAACAGACCTGAACCAAAAGTGTAAACAAATGGACTTAGTAGATGTATACAGAATGTTCAGACCCACAACATCAGAATACACATTTTGCTCAGCTGAACACAGGTCTTTCTCTAAAATTGACCACAGTCTGCCCCATAGAGCCTATCTACCTAAATGTTAAAGAATTTAAGTTATGCCATGCATATTATCACACCACAGTGCAATGAAACTGGAAATTAATGACAAAGGGAACTCGAAAAACCACATAAACACTTGGGAATTAGACAACAACCTCCTGAATAACCAATGGGTCACACAAGAAATTAAAGAAGAAATTAAAAAATACCTACAAATAAATAAAAATTCAAGTACAACCTACCGGAATCTGTGGGATGCAATGAAAGCAGTCCTCAGAGGGAAATTTATAGCAATGAACTGATATATAAAGAAAATAGAAAGAGAGCAAATAAATAACCTAATGATACACCTCAAACTCTTAGGAAAAGGGCAACAAGCCAAACAAAAGCCCAAAGAATGGAGGAGATTTTAAAACTCAGGGCAGAAATTGATGCAATTGGGATGAAGAAAACTCTACAAAAAATAAGTGAATCAAAGAGTTGGTTCTTCGAAAGAATACATAAAATTGATAAACCCCTAGCCAACCTTATCAAAAAAAGAAGGGAAAGAACTCAAATTCATGCAATAAGGAATGAAGAGGATGAAATCACCACAGATACCACAGAAATCCAAGAGATCATTAATACCTACTTTGAAAATCTGTATTCCCATAGGATAGAAAATTCAGAAGAAATGGACAGATTCCTGGAAAGGTACAAATTACTGAAATTGAATCAGGAAGGCTGAAAAATCCTGAACAACCCAATATCAATTAACGAGATTGAAGATGTCATCAAAATTTACCATCTAAGCAAATCCCAGGCCCTGATGGATTCACAACAGAATTCTAAAAAACATTCAGAGATCTAATGCCAACACTCCTCGAACTCTTGAATGAAATTGAAAAGGAAGCAACTCTCCCTAACACATTTCGGGAGGCAAGTATCATACTGATACCAAAACCAGAGAAGGACCAAACCAAGAAAAAGAACTATAGGCCAATCACTCTAATGAACATAGATGCAAAGATACTCAACCAAATACTTGCACATAGAATACAGCGAATCATAAGGAAAATTATGCACCATGACCAGGTTGGATTTATTCCAGGAATACAGGAATGGTTCAATTTCACAAATCAATTAATGTAATACATCATATCAACACAGCCAAAGACAAAAACCACATGATCATCTCAATAGATGCAGAAAGGCTTTCGACAAAGTCCAACATGCATTCATGTTAAAAACCTTAGAAAAATAGGAATTGGTGGCCTCTTCCTCAATCTGATCAAAGCCATCTATGACAAACCAAAACCCAACATCATACTAAATGGATAAAAACTGAAAACTTTCACTTTAAAGTGAGGAATAAGAGAAGGATGTCCACTGTCACCACTCCTATTCAACATAGCCCTGGAAGCATTAGCCAGAGCAATTAGACAAGAGTGAGAAATAAAAGGAATAAGGATAGGAAAGGAAAAAGTTAAACTATCAGTATTTGCAGATGACATGATACTATACATGGAGGATCCCAAAAACTCCACAAGAAAACTCCGGAAATTAATGGACAAATTCAGCAGCGTAGCTGGATACAAAGTCAATACCCAAAAATCAGCAGCATTCCTATACATAAACAACAAACCAAATGAGAAAGAAATTGAGAAAATCATACGCTGTAAAATAGCATCCAAGAAATTGAATTACTTAGGAATCAATCTGACAAATAATGTGAAAGATTATTCAGTGAAAACTACAGTATTCTGAAAAAAGAGATTGAAGAGGATTTCAGTAAATGGAAAAACATACCCTGCTCATGGTTAGGAAGAACGAACTTTGGGAAAATGGCCATACTACCAAAACTGTTGCACAGATTCAATTGAATTCCCATTAAACTGCCATTAGCATACCTCACAGATCTAGAGAAAATATGCCTCAAATTCATCTGGAACCAGAAGAGACCCAGAATAGCAAAAGCAATCCTGGGCAATAAGAACAGGTCAGGGGGAATCACAATCCCTGACCTGAAATTATACTACAAAGCTACTGTAATAAAATAAACGTGGTAATGGCTAAAAAACAGACCTGAGGATCAATGGAATAGCGTGCAAGATGCAACCACAATGAAAAACACACTCTGCCACCTAATATTTGACAAAGGGCCAACCAAACTCACTGGAAAAAGGATGACCTGTTTAATAAATGGTGCTGGAAAAACTGGCTTTCCTCTTGCTGAAAACTGAACATAGACCCAAGTCTATCACCATGCACCAAACTCAGTTCAAAATGGATCACAGATATGTATATTAAAACAGAAACTGTAAATGTATTGGAAGAGAAAGTAGGTAAAAATCTTGAAGACATAGAAGGAAGCAGAGAGTTCATGAACAAAAATGAAACAGCAAGGGAAACACTTCAAAGAATGAATAACTGGGACCTCATTCTTCTGAAAAGGTTTTGTATATCTAAAGAAATCACCAGCAAAGTAAAAAGAAAACCCACAAATTGGGAAAAAATCCTAGCTGGCTATCTCTCAGACAAAGATCTTTTATCTAGAACATACAAAGAATTAAAAGACATGTAGCTATACAAATTCAAAGACTCAATAATGATTTGGGCATCTGAGATGAATACACACTTCTCAGATAAAGGAATACAAATGGCAAATAAATATATGAGAAAATGTTGCATACCCTTAGTCATTCGAGAAATGCAAATAAAAAGAACACTGAGATTCCATGTCACCCCAGTAAGAATGGCCAGTAGGAAAAAATCATCCAATAACAAATGCTGGTGTGGCTGTGGAGAAATAGGGACTCTGTTTCACTGCTGGTGGGAATGCAGAGTGGTAAAACCACTGTGGAGAGCCGCTTGGAGATTTCTCAGCAAACTAGGTCTAGAGGTTCCATTCAAACCAGCTATTCCCCTTCTGGGTATTTTCCCAGAAGATCTCAAAGCATGATTTCACTCTGATATATGTGCACCCATGTTTATAGCAGCAGAATTTGTAATAGCTAAATTTTGGCAGCAACCCAAATGTCCATCCACAGAAGACTGTATTAAAAAACTGTGGCATTTTTATACAATGGAATATTATTCAGCTATAAAGAGGGACAGACATGGAGCCTTTGTAGGGAAATGGTCAAAATTACACAACATACTCATAAGTGAAATAAATCAGAGGTACCTGTGCAGGCAACGTAATGTGTTACTAGTGTAAGAACCTAAGGGTGGGAACATAAACTAAGAGTCATGAAAGAAATCTGTTCAAAAGCAAAGAACAGATGGGAGGAGGGAAAGGAGGAAAGAAAGAGGAAAAAATTTGTGTATGTATGTATGTATCTATGTATATACATATGTGCAGTATTGCTAACATGGTTCTACTATTGACTTATGTCATTGAATGTTAGGGAACAGTTGATGACTGATTGTTTAATCAATCTTGTATGTCTTTATGTGTTCTCTGGAGCATACATTGTGAAGACATCAATATGCAACAAATATTCTTGGTTTTGTGTTGCTCTGTCTATAATTCAATTTTGATCATAAGTTTATTGAGCTACTTTGTGTCTCTTTGTTAATGTTTTTCGTTTATTATTTTTCTTCTTTTTTTTTCTCTTTCTTTTTCTGTTGTAGTTGATGTAGTTCTTTTTGCTTTCACACTATAATAAGAAGTTGTACTACTGACTTAGGTCACTTTATTGTAAGGAACAGTTGATGATTAATTGTCTGATCAATTTTGCATGTCTATACCTATTTTCCTGAATATACAATTAGAAATTATCAATATGTAAGGCATCAACCATTGATGATTCCCATCACATTATCTGTAACTCAGATTCGATTGTACTATTCTTATGCTACTTTGTGTATGTTTGTTAATATCTTTTTTTATACTTTTAAAATAAAAAAAGAAATTCCACAATGAAGACAACAATACCAATAATCAAAAAAGAATGCATACACCCGGTGGGTGGGTTAAGCAAAAGGAAAAAATGAAGGGAATCAGTGCAATGACAGGAAAAAATCAATACCTTTTAGTAATGACTTTCAAAGTGATGATCTCATTTCCCTACTCAGAAGACATAGATTGGCAGAATAGATCAAGAAACAGGACCCAAAGAAATGCAGAATATGAGAAACATATTTAGTTAAAAAGAAAATTCCACAAATTAAAACTGACAGAATGGAAAACAATATTGCACACAATGGGAACCTAGAAAAAGAGCAGGAGTAGATACCTTAGCTTTAGACAAAGTGGATTGCAAACCAAAGCTGAACAGAAGGAACAACAAGGATCACTACATGGTTAGAGGAAGAATTTAACAAGAAGAGATAGCAGTTATAGACATAGATGCACCAAATACCAGCATGTTTAACTTCAAAACATACTAGGAGGCATGAAATATGAGGTAAACACCAACATAGTGGTACTTCTGTTCATGAATGCTTTTGTTTGGAAACAATTTGGTGTGCAAACAGAAAAATTTGGTTTTGTTTACAAATTCTGTATCACGTGACAAACACAACTCTGGCCATTTTTTCTACACAAAAATAACCATTGTTTACAAAATTGTAGAACAAATAGTTTATGAACTGAGATAACACTGTACAATATAATGTAAGAACTCAATATTCAACTACCACAAATAGATAACTAGACAAAGAAATATCAGTGTTGAACCAAACCTTGAAACAAATAAACTTGATAGATGTCTAGAGATTAGTTCATTGAATCACAATAGAATACATATTCTTCTTAGAAGCACATCGGACAGTCACCAAAACAGTTACATATGCACTAATAAAGCACGCTGAAATAAATGAAAAAAATTGAAATTATCCTATGCATATTATCAGAGCATAATGCAATGAAACTACAAATCAATGGTAAAAGAAATCACAGGAACTATGGAAACACGTGGAAATTAAATAATACACTCTTGAAATATCAGTGAGTCACAGATGAAATTAAGGAGGAAATTAGATTATAGAATCAAGTGATAATGCTAATACAACATACTGGAAGCTATGGAGCATGCACACACACACACACACACACACACACACACACACACACACACACACACGTAGCCTTAAGAGAGAAATTTATAGCCGTGAACTTCCCATTCAGTAAAATAAAATGAGCTTCAATAAATAATGACGCACTTGAAGGTTCTACAAAAAGAAGAACAATCCTAACTCAAAGCCAGTAGGAGAATGATACTTCTAAGTATCAGAGGAGAAGTTAATGAAACTGATACTTCAAATATAAAGAATCAATAGAGTGAAGATGTGGTTCTTCAAAAGAATAATCAAAATAGACAAGCCCTTATCCAATCTTACCAAAGTAAGGAAAGAAAAGACCAAAATTCTTGCCAATAAAAAAGAGAGGTAAAAATCATGGTGGATTCTGCCAAAATCCAGAAGATCAATGAGAAAAAATTTGAGAAATTGTACTTTAATAAAATAGAAAATTCAGAAGAAATGGATAGATTCCTAGACACATATGAAGTACCAAAGCTGAACCATGAAGCTATAAAAACCCAGAATTATCCTATATCAGTAAATGAAATTGAAGAAGTAATTTAAAAAACTACCAACTAAGAAAAGCACAGATACTGAAGCAGTCTCTGCCAAATTATATAAGAATTTTAGAAAGGATCTAATGCCAATACTCTGAATTGCTTAATGAAATATGCAAATCAATAAATTTAATATGCCACATAAATAGAAGCAAGGACAAAAATCATACAATCATCTCAACAGATGCAGAAAAATCATTTGAAAAAATCCAACACCCATTCATTATAAAACCCTGAAGAAATTAGGATTAGAAACTCTTTATCTCAATCTGATGAAAGTTATCTGTGACAGGCCAGTGGCTAACATCATATTAAGTGGACAGAAGCAGAAGACTTTCCATTTAAAGTCAGAAATAAGACAAGGTTGTCTACTATCACCATTAATATTCAATATAGTTATCAAAACATTAGCCTGAGTAATTAGGCAAGGAAAAGAAATAAAAGGGATATGTATGAGATAAAGAAGTTAAATTATTGTAATTTGCAGATGTCATGATCCTCTACATAAAAGGCCTCAAAACCTCTACCAAAAGAGTGCTAGAATTAATAACCAACATCAGTGGCATAGCAGGTTAAAGTCAACACTGAAAAAGCAATAGCATTCCTGTACACCAGTCATAAACTCACTGAGAGAAATTAGGGAAACAATAAATTTCACAATTGCTTCAACAATAATGAGATAGTTAAAAATTAACCTAATCAAGGAACTGAAGAGCAGATCAGAAAAGGGAAGCATATGCCCTGCTCCTGGATAGGCAGAACCAATATAGTAAAAATGGCCATACTTCTAAAACCCTTACACAGATTTAATTCAACTTCAGTCAAAATATCAATAGCATTCCTCACAGAATTAGAGAAAATTATCCTAAAATTCCTATGGAGCTAGGAAAGACCTAGAATACCAAAAGCAATTCTGGACAACAAGGGCAAGTCAAGGGAGATCAAAATCCTGGACTTGAAGTTATACTACAAAGTCACAGTAAAAAAAATGACATGGTATTGGCAAACAAAACAAGACAAAAAAAATAACAGATTTGTATATCAATGGAATGGAACACAGGTTGTAGAAACAACTCCAGGATCAGTCACCAACCTTATCCTCCATAGAAAGGTCAAATACTTTTGCTAGAGGAAAGTCTTCTTAAGAAATGGTGCTGAGAAAATGGATTATCCACATGCTAAAGGTTGAACCTGGACACATACATCTTACCATGCACTAAACTAAAATAAAAATGTACCACAGATCTAAATATCAAAGCAGATACACTTAAACTAGTTGAATGTAAAGTAGGTAAAATTCTTGAAGACACAGACATAAGCAAAGACTTTCTGAACAGAACTCTAGTTGCACAAGAAAAAATACCAAGAATCAATAAATAGGATCATATAAATTTAAAAGCTTCTGCACAGCAAAGGAAACCACTAACAGAGTGAAGAGACAACATATAGAATGAGAAAAAGTTTTGCCACCTATGTCTCAGATAAATACTAATATCTAGAATATATAAACAATATATTGATTCCCCAAATATAAAGACTGGATCAAAAAGTGACGATCTGAAATGAATTGACACTTCTCAGATGAAAAAGTACAAATGACCAATAAGTACATGAAGAAATGTTCAACAATGCTGGCCATTCAAGAAATGCAAATCAAAACAACAATGAGATTCTATGTTACTCTAGAAAGAATGGCTATCTTCAAAAAAGTCAAATAGGAATCCTTTATTCATTGTTGATGGGAGTGTAAAGTACAACCACTATGGAAATCAGTAAGGAGAGTCCTCAAAAAGTAAAAATAGAAATTTTATTTGAATCAACTATGCTTCTTCCCAAAAGGGTCACAGATATTGTATTACAGCAATGAAAGCATACCGAAGCTGATATCAGGTAATTAATACTAGCTGCCTTTTGGAAGCAGTTTGTATGCCCAACAACAGATGAGCGGATAAAGGAAATGTAGTATTTATACACAGCAGAATACTAGTGTACCATAAAGAAGGATAAAGTTAAGCATTTGTAGGGAAATGGAAAGACCTTGAGACCATACTGTTAACTGAAGTAAATCAGATGCACAAGCTTAAATATTCCACGGTTTCTCTTATGCAAGATGGCTGGCATATAAGCAAAGTGAAGAATAAAGGACAGATAATAAGAAACAAGAGAAAAAGTCATTATAATCCAGCATGGCAAATGTAACTAAAAGTGTCTACTGGTTTTTTAAATTAATTAATTTAATTGCACATTTTATTTTATTTACTTTAAATTTTTTTAAGTATAAAAGAAAAAATAACAAAAAAGGAAAACATTAACAAAGAGACACAAAGTAGCACAAGAACAGTACAATCAAAATTGAATTATAGACAAAGCGACAGGGAACCAACAATGGTTGTCGTATTACACATTGAGAACTTCAAAGTGTAGGCTCAGGAAAAAAATATAGACATACAAGATTGATCAAACAACCATTTATCAACTATTCCTTACCATAAAGCGACATAAGACAATAGTGGAACCATGTTGGCTATCCTGCACATACGTACATACATACATACATACATATTTGCTTCTTTCTTCCTTTTCTCCTTTCCCTCATCCCATCAGTTCTTTACTTTTGAGCATATTTCCTTCACACCTCTTAATTTATATTCCCACTCTCAGGTTCTTACACCAGTGACACAATATGTTGCTTGTACATGTACCTGTGATTTATTTCACTTAAGAGTATGGTGTCTGATTGTGACCATTTGCCTACAAAAGCCCCAAATCTGTCCCTCTTTATAGCTGAGTAATATTCCACTATATAAAAATGCCACCGTTTTTTTTTTTATTTTTTTAATTTTTTTTTATTTTAGAAACATAAAAGTACAAAAACATATTGACAAACAGACACCCATTATCATAGAAAATAGTACAATCACAACTAATCTATAGACAAGGTGATATGGTCTCAACAGTAGTTGTTGCTTTATCCATTGATATCTTCGAATTGTAGATGTATGGACCAATATACAGACATGCAAATTTAGTCAGACAGTT
>PVLD010027763.1:0-20313 GCA_004027595.1 Dinomys branickii
GCTGGCGGTGTTTATTAAGGAGGTTCGCTCCCTTGCTGCTCACCTGGTCGCCATCTTCCCCGGAGCCTTGTAATTCAGTTTTGACTGTACTATTCTGGTGCTACTTTGTAAGTGGCTGTCTGTTTTTTAACATGTTTTCATTCTTTTGCTTTTTAATATAAACAAAAGAAATCTTTCTTTTCATGATCGCTAACCACAATCCTGTCTTCTATATCAGACTCTGTGCTCAGATTGGCTCGTTCTGCTGTGTATACATTCAGTGGAATTTTTAATATCTTGGATATCTGTTTGAATCTGTTTCAGGGATTCCATTTCTTTCCTATGTTCGGCATTTGTGACTTCCATCATTTTCCTAAGCACCTCTAGTTTTTAATCTGTACCTGCAACAATCCCTATGCCTCCTGCCAGCTTGAATTTGGCTCCCTGACCTTTTGCCAATTTGAACTTGGCAACCTGACCCTGTCACTGAGAGCCACTTGATAGAACTGGCCTGAAGTTGTTCTGAGTTCTGAGCTCTGAGCTCAGCTGGCCCCTTTTCAAGATGGCTACTGTTCAATTATCCTCTCCTAGGGAACATCTGAACCCAAATAACTCACTAGCTGCTGCAGTCCACTGCATCCACTGCTCTGTTCCACTGGTACATTTCTCCATGGAGGCCTCTGAGGTCACTAGTAGTCACCATGCATCTACAGGTTTGAGACACTCCTCCCATGCAGTGAGTCTGGGCTCAGAGAGAAGGTGCTGCCTGCCACCCACTTCTTCTTTGTTGAAGTCTCTCCTTCACTGTGCCAGTAGACTTCAATTCTTGCTTCAGATCCTCCTGGGTCCCCGGGACCTACTTCCCTCTTTCTTCTCTTCCTCACATTGCTATATTCCAGTGTCTGTTCACCAAATCTGAGAGAGGCTTGTTCTCTGCTGCTTACTACTCCCGTTTTCATGTTTTAAAAATGTCATTCTAATAGGTGTATAGTGTTATTTCATAGTGGTTTTAATTTGTACTTCTGAGGCCCATAAATTTAGTCACTTTTCTTGTGCTTATTTCCCATGTACATATCTTCTTTGGTAAAGTGTCTGTTCAAATCTTTGACTCAGTGTTAAGTTATTTGTTTTCTTATCATCTAGTTTGGAGAGTTCTTTGTGTATGCTTTATCAGATATAGCACTCACAATTTCTCCTAGTTGAGGGCTTATATTTTTGTAACTTTATCTTTTAAGAGGAAACAGTTTGAATTATACTGAAATCTAACTGGCAATTTAAAAAATATTTATATATCATGTTTTGTTGTAGCTACAAAATCTTTGCCTAAGCTAAGATCACAAAAATTTAATCTTATGTTATCTCCTAGAAATTTATAGTTTTAAATGCTCCATTTATGTCTATGACTTATTTTGAGTTAATTTTATATCTAGCATGAGGGAAACATCTATTTAATGCTTTTAATATGGCTACTGATTACTGCTAGTTATTGAAAAATTATCTTCTCCCACCGAATTTCTTTGGCACTTTTGTCTCAAATCCATTCACTACATATGAGGAGGTCTGTTTCTGAACTTGATTGTGTTCCACTGCTGTATGTATGTAGGCTTTTGTCAAGCTACTCTAATTTTATAGCATATCTTAAAATCAACTGATATAAATCTTTCAACTTTGTTCTTTTTTAAAATTTCTCTACTATTAAGTTTATATGTCTTCCATATAAATGTTAAATTGTCAAAATAAATTCCCTCAAATATTTTTATTTGGCTTTGGCTTGTGATGTCTACTTATTTTTTTTATTTTAAAAAATGAAAGAACAAAAACATATTAACAAACGCATATATTTACAAAATAACACAAGAACAACACAAGCAATACTGAAATTCAGACAAATTGATAGGAAATTAACAATGGTTGTTGTATTACATACTGATTTCTTCTAAGTGGTTACTCAGGAAAACAAATAGGGACACATAGGATTGATCAAACAATTAATCATTAACTGTTCCTTTCAATAAAGCAATAGAAGTCAGTAGTACAACTATGTTAGTTATCCTGTATATACATATATACATAATTTTCCCCCTCTTTTTTTCCCTCATCCCAATTGCTCTTTACTTTTGAGCACTTCCCTTTTGTTTCACAATCTATCATACCTCCTAATTTTATTCATTCTTTCGGGTTCTTACACCAGTGAGACAATATGTTGTTTACACTTGCAGGTCTGATTTATTTCACTTATGAATATGGTCTCCAGTTGTGAACATTTACCTATAAAAGCCTCACATTTATCTTTCTTTATAGATAAGTAATATTCTGTTGTATAAAAACACAACTTTTTTATCCATTCCTCAGTGGATGGACATTTGGGTTACTTCCACAATTTAGCTATTACATATTGTGCTGCTGTGAACATGGGTGCACATATATCGTTGTGATATGATGTTTTCAGTTCTTCTGGGAAAATACACAGAAGGGGAATAGCTGAGTTGAATGGGACCTCTAGACCTAGTTGGCTGAGGAATCTCCAAACTGATTTCCACAGTGGTTTCACCAATCTGCATTCCCACTAATAGTAGGAAAGAATTCCTTTTTCCTCACAATCTTGCCAGTATTTGTTCCTGGTTGATTTCTTAGTGATGGCCATTCTTACTCAAGTAAGAATGAAATCTTAATCAGTGGAAGAAAGATCATCTCTTCGAAGACTATCTTTGAAGTCTGGACTTTTCCTGTAACCTGACCTCCCAGAGGTCACAGACAAAGACCAACTGAAGGTGAGATGAAATCTCAGTGGTGAGGCTCAAAGGGCAGCTCTTCCTACACAAGCTATTCTAATTGTATAGTATGTCTTAAAATCAACTGTTATAAATCTTTCAACTTTGTTCTTTTTTAAAATTTCTCTACTATTAAGTTTATGTGGCTTCCATATAAATGGGGTGAGATGAAATCTCAGTGTTATTTTAATTTGCATTTCTCAAATGACTAATGATGATGAACATTTCCTCATGTATTTATTTGCCATTTATATTTTTTATCTGAGAAGTATGTGTTCATCTCAGATGCCCATTTCTGGACTGGGTCTTTGAATTTGGGAGGGCTGATATTTTTTAATTCTTTATATGTTCTAGACAGAAGTCCTTTGTCCAAAGGACAGTCAGCTGAATTCTTTTCCCAATTTGTGGGTTTTCTTTTTACTCTGCTGGTGATTTCTTTAGATGTGCAAAAACTTTTCAGTAAGATGAGATCCCAGTTATTGATTCTTTGAAGTATTTTCTGTGTGGTTTGGTTTTTGTTCATGAACTCTCTACCTACTCCTATGTCTTCAAGATTTTTACCTATTTTCTCTTTTAATAGATTTAGTGCTTCTGTTTTAATATTGAGATCTGTGATCCATCTTAACTTCGGTTTGGTGCATAGTGATAGACTTGGCCTATTTTCAGTCTTTGGCAAGTGGCAAGCCAGTTTTTCCAGGATCATTTATTGAAAAGACTATCTTTCTTCCATTGAACTTGTTTGGCCCTTTTGTCAAAGATTAGGTAGCTGAGTGTGTTCGTGGTTGTGGCTGTTCCTGTATACAGCATATTGTTGGCTTTTGTTTCTTAATCCACTCTGCCAGTCTGTTTCTTTTGACTGGTGAGTTGAGTCCATTTATTTTAATGGTTATAATTAATATGTGTTGGCTTGTCTTTGTCATGTTATTTACTTGCTGTTGGTTTCCTACTTTTTCTCTGTTTAATGGCTTCTTTGCTTGAGGGCTCTTTTCTATTCTTGAAATTGTGGTCATTTTTTCATCTGTCTAGCATATGTTTTTGTACTTTTTGTAAGGCTGATTTGGCACTTATGAAGTTCTTCAGTTGTTCTTTGTTGTGGAAATAGTCTATTTCTCCATTAAACTTGAAGGATAATTTGGCAGGATAAATCAATCTTGGTTGGAATCTGTTTTGTCTCAGGATCTGTAATACCTCATTCTAAGCTCTTCTCAATCAGATGGTTTATATTGAGAAATCTGCTGTGATTCTTATGGGCTTTCCTTTTTGGGTGATCTGTTTCTTTTCTCTAGTGGCTTTTAGTATTCTGTTCTTTTGCTGTATATCTGGGATCTTTATTATATGTCTGGGTGTACTTCTATTTTGGGTATGACTAGTTGGAGTTTTATATGCCTCCCTTACTGTACGTCAGAATCTTTTTCCATGCTTGGAAAATTTTCTGCTATTATTTCTGCAGATATTCTCTTTATGTCATTTGTGTTGCCTCCTGCTGTTTCATTGACTCCTATTAGTCTTACATTATTTCTCCTTGCCTCATCTTGCAGCTGTTGAATTTATTTTTCCTGGTTCCTCATTAATTTTAAGAGATCCTTCCTTTTGTAAGTGTTAGCTGCCATGCTGTCTTCGAGATCTGAAATCCTATCTTTGGCTTCATTCAAGTGGTTTTGCCAGCTTTCAATGGAAGTTTTGATTTCCTGGATATCTCTTTGAATCTATTTCATGCATTCTAGTTTACTTCTATATTTTTTCATTTAATGTTTCCATCAGTTTTCTATGCTCATCTATTTTTTATATATGTCATCTTCAGATATGCTGAGCAATTCTTTCATTATTGTTGTCATTTCATTTTTTACCCGAGAGATTATTTCTGATCTGATGTCTTCTGTGACTTTATGGAATTGTTTCTTTATTTCCATTGCAATCATTTCAGCAATTTCAGGTGTGTGTTTACCAAGTTCTCCTATGTCAATATCTCCTGGACTTGTTCTAGATTGCATTTTAGTCCTTTGTCTTGTCATTTTTGCTGTCAGAGGCGGAGCACCCAACCTCCTTCTTCCCTGGCAGCTCAGCAAAGGTCACAAGTGTCCCTAGTTTTCCTGGTGGTCAGACTTGCCCCTCAGTGGTCAACAAGATGAGCTGCTCACTCTGGGGCCTTCTGGTGGCTGGTGGAGTGTACCTAGGTCTTCCAGGTCCCAGACATGAACTTCAATATCTGAGGATTGCAGAGTGACTGATCAAGTATCCCCAGACAACTCAGGGCACATGTATGACTGAGAAGCAGGCTGCACTGGTGGTGTGATCACAGCCCACTTGGTCCTGTGTCCCCAGACAGTTTAGGGCACAGGCAGATCCCAGACATGAACCTCAGGGTTAGCAGTTTGTGGACCACCTGATGCAGTATCTCCACGCAGCTCAGGGCACATGCAGAAGCCAGACACAGGCTACACTGGCAATGATCACAGACCACCTGTTTCTGTGACCTCTGTCAGGGAGGGCAGGAGGCATGCAAAGCCCAGAAGCAAAACTGTAGTGTCAGCAGTTCATGGGCTGCCTAATCTAATACCTCACACAGTGCGGGGCACAAGCAGGGAGGGCCCAAACTCGAACCCCAGTATTAGCAGTATGTGGGCCTTTGGAGCCAGGATCTCCTAGCTGGGCCAGGTACACAGAGGGTGGAGACACAGACTGTAATGGTGGCAGGATCGTCAGTTGCCTGCTCTGTCCCCTGGAAGTAGGTGGGGTCTGCCTGGTTCTCTTGGCACTCAGCAGCAAATGGTGAAGTCAGCAGATTGAGGCATGTCTCCAGGCAGCTCAGGGAGCACAGGAACCAGTGTGAGCTGCACTGGCAGTGACCACGGATCACCTGTTTCTGTGACCTCCAGGAGGTCAGGGTTCAGGCAAAGCCCAGATGCCAACCACGGTGTCAGCAGTTCATGGAGCACCTGATCTAATACCTTGGGCGGCACAGGGCACATGTAGGGAAGGCCCAAACACAAACTCAGTGTTAGCAGTCTGTGGGCCTTCTTGCCCAGTATCTACTTATTATTTTGAGTGCAGCTGGTTTCTTACCATTAATAAGTCTTCCACTCCTTAAATACTGTGTATCTCTCCACTTATTTAGGTTGCTTTTCCCTCGGATAAAAAACTTACATTCTTTTTATTAGATTTCACAACTTTTCATACTGTTTTAAAGTATCATTTAAGAATTATTGATTTTCAGTTGTTCACTAATAGTATATAGAAATTACTAATTTTGTGTTTTGAACTTATATCCTGTGACCTTAAACACCAACATCTCCATCACATCATAATGTCCCTTCTAAAATGAAAGTGTAGACCAAAGGAAGATATCGAGTGTATAGGTTGCCTCAAGCATCCTTTGGTACTGGGATGGTTTCTTTGGGGATTCATGCACCCTGTAGTAAGAAGCTTGCTCCTGAGTATTTGGCACAGTTAAGTAAGTGAAAAAATGGGTTGAGAGAAATGAAAGATCATTAAATTTTTGAAAAATCAAAGGAGTTTTTCAGTAGCAGAGGGACTGGGTAAAACACAAACAAATCAAGGATATGGATGAACAAAACATGGATGAATTGCAGAGATATATTTCTGAATGAAAGATACAGACTGAAAAGGTTACATACATAATTATTGCATTATGTGACATTTGGGAAAAGGCAAAGCTCTAGGGATGCAGAATATGTCAATGTTGCGAGAGTTAGCAGCAAGAGGAACACTCGTCTTTAGCACTCTACGAGAATTGTTTGAGGCAATAGAACTACTTTGTACCAAATCATGATAGTTGTTACATAAATCTATATATGTGTTCAACTCATAAAACTGTACATCCCAAAATGGGCCAAATAACTACATTTAAAAATAAATAAAATGACCAAATATCTCTAAGGGAATGCTTCAGACCATGCCAGCCCCAATCACCAGTTATTGTATGAACTGGGACAAACTAAACTCTATGTGACTGTCTCCTCATCTTGTAAAATAGGAATATTTTTACTATCATCTCATGTGATTGCATGAGTTAAGATAACACAGAGATGCTCCTTAGCATATTGAGGTATTTGATAAGTTCTAGCATATTTTGAGCTCAATATTACAGACAATAGGATCATTGCAGTGAGGTTGGTGACACTTGTTTTCCTATGTGGCTCTAGTTGACATAGGCAGTTCCAGATATATTGTGATGGCTGGTAAACTGTATTTCTGGGCCAGCCCTTAAAAATACATCCAAATGTCATAATCACATTGGGTCAACAAACTATTTCACCCAGACATCAGTATATTTTAATCTATATAATAAGAGTCATAGAATTTGCCCCTACTTAGGTAAAATTAATGGTACTATCACTTAGGGGCACTCATCAACCTCCTACTTAAAAATAGGATCTTGATCAACACCACTAATTAGAAGAGCCGTGGATAAGTTTCATATATACCTAGGCCTCACTATTCTTAGTCCTCTCAGTTCTAAAATTTTCAAATCCTAGAATCATGACAAAACTAATCTTCTAATAATTAGTTTCCATATGGCTTGTTTCATGTCATGATTCCTCAGGCTGTAAATGAAAGGATTGACCAGAGGTGTCACCACTGTGAAAATGACAGTGGCCACTGTATCCTGAATTGAGTAGGTGGATGAAGGGCGCATGTAGATCCCTAAGATTGCCCCATAGAAGAAGGAGACCACAGTGAGGTGGGACCCACAGGTGGACAAGGCTTTCCTTATTCCCAGCAAAGATGGAAACTTTAGGACATTAGAGAAGATGTAAACATATGACATAGTGATACATGTGAATGGTGTAATAGAAATCAATCCACCTACAATTGATACCATCAATTCATTGATAAAGGTGTCAGAACAAGACAGCTTTAAAACTGCGTAGGGATCACAGAAGAAGTGGTGTACAGTGTTGTTGGAACAAAAGTTGAGTCGAACCATGAGCAGAGTGTGCAGGAGAGCATGCAGGTTGGTAATGATCCAAGAGACAGCCACCAGGAGGACACAGAGTTTGGGCCTCATGATCATGGTGTAGTGGAGTGGCTTACAGATGGCCACATAACGGTCATAGGCCATCACACTCAGGAGGAACCCGTCCATGTTGATGAAAGTGATGAAGAAGTAGATCTGGGTCATGCACTGCATGTAAGAGATGGACTTGGTCCCCACTGCGTGATTCGCCAGCATCTTGGGGACTGTGACTGAGGAGAAGCAGATGTCAACACTGGAGAGGTTTGCCAAGAAGAAGTACATGGGTGTGTGAAGATGAGGGTCACAGCTGATGGCCAAGATGATGAGCAGGTTGCCGATGATGATGACAAGGTACACGCACAGGAACAGCCCACAGAGCACCTCTTCCTGCTCTGACTGGCCAGACAGTCCCAAGAGGAGGAATTCTTTTCTTGTCTGGTTGGTTCTGTTCATGTCTGTGAGGGAGATAAATGTGTTTTAAAGTAAAGATTTAATTTAATTAACTGAGCTTCACCTATTGTTAAAAGATTGCAGCTGTTTTCAGAGCTAGAAATCAAACCTGGGCTTTAATCACAATAGACAATAGCTCTTACACAGAGCTGTAACCCCATACCTAGAAATTATAATTTTAAGAACACTAGATCAAAGTTTTATTTCTTAATTAATAAAATTTGAAATATAAAATTATATGAAATTGATATGATCTGTCATCATTTGAGCAAAATTTTTATGGTAATATTTTTACCATTGTTTTTCATTAAGTCATATTAGATAATCATGTGCAATTCATTTCACTGCAATAAAGAGCTGATTGGTTCTTGTAATATCTATATTTGATTACATCTGCTTAATTCATATGTCACTAACATTTAATGAACACCTAGTATATACGAAGTATTTTTGCATTTGCTATTTCTTTTATCATCTGAACAATGAATTATGTGTTTTGTAGAAAAAGAAAACAAAAAGAGGATTCAGATGAGCCTGAGACTCAGAGTTTAAATTAGGTTCCCTGACTCATGGAGTCCATACACATAGCAGCCCAAATATAGGTACAAAGCCCTTTTCTTTAAATTCCTCCAAGATGCTGGGGATATAGCTCAGCAGCATAAGCACCTGCCTGGCAAGTGCAAGGTCATGAGTTCAATTTCTGGTACAAATAAATTAATAAATACAAATAAATGCCTCCAAGGTTTTACCTCCAGATTTTCACTAGCTACCTTCTACGGATTAACCAAGTGCCAGGTACTATCCTCCTGCTTCACATGTACGTCCTCAGTTCATGTGTACTAAAACTGCAAGTTTGAAACACCTAGATTTAAGGGGAGCCCAGTGGGTGGGGAGGGTGAATATAATCAAAGCATGACACATGCATGTATAGAAATGTCACAGTGAAACCCACTAACTTCTATAATTAATATGTTTTAATAATGTTAATTTTTTTTGCTTTTTTGCCACTTTATTCCAACCTGAGTGCCTCAATATAAAACTAAACACTGGTGAACTGTCTCCCGTGCTAACTCTGAATTACTGTAAGATGTACAAAAGGTCTGCTAAGAGTTTGACACTTAAATAGATTAAATCATCTGACACATGGTAGATTCTATATAATGAAAATACCTAGAAATTAGTGCAATAGATGGAACTTATCAAAATAAAGTGGACTTTGAAAAACAAGGCTGCAAGGTAAATGTTACTAACATTGTAATATTTATGTTACAAGTTACAGATACATTTCTTATTATGGTTCTAGCCTTGTAGGAACTGAAGCCCCTTCCTTGCAAAGGGTGAGAGGAAGAATGAGCTGTTTTAGTAACTACATTTTGTATACTTTTAAACAACTCATAAATATTACAGAAAAATAATAAACATACACGGAGGCTATAATGCAGTACCCTATTTATAGTACAGATGAACATAAAATTTAAAACAATAAAGCTTGAATGTACATAATTGTTAGTGTACTGACTGTATTACATCCAAAGGGAACAAAAGACTCTTCCCTCCCCAAAACAAGACCTATGTAATGGCCTGTAGTGATTGAAAAAAAAAAGGATACCTGGTTTGCTTCATTTTTTGAAGAGCTCACATGAAGGGAACATCATTCATTAAAATGCATTTATCAGTTTTCATACTGCTAAACAAGGTGGGGTGCATTTGTCTTCTTTACCCCATTTAGAAAACAAGTAAGATAGGCTATAACTTAGATGCTATTAATACTCCTTTTTTTCCTGGAAATGTGGGGCTGTTTTCTTGTGGTTAACTTACTAAAATGTAGAATGTACACCTTAGGAAACAGGAGAAAGGTTGCCTGAATACTGAAGCTAAGCATAAATATATTTATATCTTTCTAAAAATGTTTCTTGGAAAGGCCAAATTAATAATTTCTAATTGTTTCACACATGACTACTGTCCCAGTTTGGAGAAACTGGATGGTTAACTATGGGTCTAGTCAGTCATTTGTCTTTATTTCTAATGATGAGAAGTGATGACCTCCAACTTTCCAGTGAAACAATTACACACAGATCTCATTTTCCCTTTCTATTGCTGAAACATTAGTCAGAGAGACACATGAATATTATTAAAAATCAAATTCAAAACACTTAAAGTAATTTTGTATTAGAAATTTGACTGTATCATAAGTCTCCTGGTTTTGGGGAGTCATACTGCCTGGTTAAACGCTCTGATTCCACTGTTAGTAACATTCAGGAAGCAGAAGATTCCAGCTCACTCACACTGGAGGTTTAGTTACTACAACACTGATTTCTGGTTGGTTGTGTAGGTTCAGTGAGGCCTACTCCTCTTCCTCTAGCAGAATTTGCTCCTGGATTCTGTGGTTCTCTCTTTGGCAACATTTTAGCTATTGCCACAAATATTTCATTTACACTGATGTTTTAGCTGATGTTTCCATGAATAATAAACTGTTGTCATCTGCATAGGACTGTGCTTCCTGGAGATCTGCAGCTCTTTTATTTGCTAGATCAGCCTTGTTTCCTGATAATGCTATTACAGTGTTAGGACTTGCTTGCTTCTGGAGTTCTTTAACCCAGTTTTTTGCTCTTACAAAAGGTTCCTCATGTGTGATATTATATACAACTATGGCCACTTGTGCTCCTCTGTAGTGCATTGGTGCGAGGCTGTGGTATCTTTCTTGACCAGCTGTATCCCATATTTCAAACTTTACTGTTGTGTCCTCAAGACACAGTCTGTGTTAGAAAAGCAGCCCCTATGGTACTCTCTTGAAATTCATGAAACTAGTCTTCACAAAACATAGCACTAGGCTTGATTTGTCAACAACAGACTCTCCCAGAAGTACTAGTTTGAACTGGCATATTTTACTTCCGGTATTTGGCTCATTAGGTCTGTTGCTCCTCCATTAGCCATGTCCAAATTTGAAAGAAATCCCTAATTTCAGACTCCTAAATGAACTGCCAGGATGCAAGGTGTCGATATTTTTCTCTCTGGAGGTAAAGAAATCTCGATCCTGGCAGCCTAGCAAAGGGCTTCTCCGAGAGTCTTTCTGCACAGGCTGAGGCACTTTCTTCCTAGAGATGGAGGCATCGACCAAGAGCCACAGGTCCAAGAACCTGGGCTGAGCCAAAGGACTGCTGCAGGTTTGAGGCCAGCCCGAGCTACACAGCGAGACACACAGTGAACCCAGGTCCATCAGTGGCTGGCAGCCTGGAGTCGTAAGTCATGGTTGTGGAATTAATGAACGAGGCATGCCTATTTTACAGGTATGGAATCTGAGGCAGAAGAAATTGAGTAGCTTGTTCAAGAGCATGCCTATTTGGTGGTGAAGCTGGATTTTTTTTTTTCTCTTGAGGACAGAGTCTCGCTATGTAGTTCAGGCCGGCCTTGAGCTCACAGTGTAGCCCAGGCTGGTCTCAAACTCACAAGACCAGTGAATGATCTTCCAATAATTATAATTTTAAAAGGTAAACGACTAACTTTATTTAGCAAAAGGAAAAATTGAAAGCAAAAACATTTTGTAATTTATTCAAGGTCATAAATTCTTTTACCTGGGGGGTGGAATTGTTTTTGTACAACCCACACCATTCTAGGTCTCTGTTACCTTTCTCCAGCATGTTGTTACTTTTAGGCTTGAAGGATCTTTTAGGTCTGAAGCTTGTTTATTCTCCACATTGTAACATAACAGTGGTCAAGTTGTCCCCCTTAGCTTGGGGAGCAGAGCATGCTAACAAAGTTGCTGCACACACTCAGAGACTCCCCTTCTTCCTTATGCTACCCAAAATAAGAAAATCAATTAATTGTGGTACTCTGTATTGTATTTAGAAGGGAAAAGAGAGATTTCTAGAGGACAAGATTATGGGGTATGTCTGAATGATAATCCCAGCATCAAGAAATTGATCTGGACAGGAAGAGTCAGATATGAAACTGTGGTTGCAGTAGCCTTGGGTGAATGCAAAGTATGAGCATAGGAGAGATGAGTAGAGACAGCATTCCTGGTAGGAGCAAACGACCGAAGTAAATAACGGGAGGAAGGGGGAAGAGAGGTTAAACTTAGGCTTGACTGGCTGGAGCAGAGGGTACTATAGGCAACACTTGCAGAGCTAGGCTGTTGGACGGACATAATGTTTTCACCGTCGTAATAGGGGAATGGTGAAGTGTCTTAGCATCTTAAGAGTTAAATTAGTTAAAATTAGCACAAAATTGCTGAGATCAGAAGAGATTTTCTCACGAATTGTATCTCAGATTAAACAGTAATCTAGTCCTAGGCTGGAGCTAGGTCTATTGAAAGGCGATCTGGGGAAGGTGCACAGTATGAGATGCAGGAGTCAGGGGGTGAGCACTGCACGGAGGAAAACCCACAACAACGTCTGTATCGTCTGTATAGCCTACTTCACCCTTCAGATGAAAGAGGTTGGATACCTGAGACTGAAGCCTTGTCTTCCTCCATGTCTCACAGCACCTACAAGTAATCTGGTCTTAATGGCAGACTGTTCTCCATTTAATGGAAGTGATAGCAAAAGGTGAAAGATAAACTACAGGGTGGCTGTGGGTTTTTCCTATTATCTGTAAGCTGTGGATAAGGTGAAACACACAGGGAAATATCTAAATATCCATAATTCTGTGTCAAGAGAGCTGTATTAAGGTTGGCCGCTTCCTTTGAACATTTGATGAGATAATCCTACCAGGTACAAAGCCAACATCATCTCCCTCATCCTCGTGTCAATACGGTGAGAGCTCTGAAATGCGAAGGAGCAGCAATGCAGAACAGTCTATCCCATCATCATACCCCACTGGGGGAGGCCTTCCTGGTCACCAACTGTGAGGGAGAAGAGGTCCGAGAACTCCCTACAAAGATGGGAGATGCCGGCTATTAGCCATCACCAGAGTGTGTGGGTGTCCCAAGTGCTGGGCGGGTCCTGCAGCTAACTGTGACGTCTTGGCAACATCCAAGGTAGAAGTGATACTTGCTAGGAGTGGGGATACCGTCTGTAAGGTTGCAGCATAAACTCCAGTTGATGGGGCTTTCAGAGGGTTAAGTCAATTGACTGAGAACTGGATCTACCTCCTTTGAGACCCTCACAGAGAGGTGGTCCCTGGAGATCAATCAATGAGAAACCCAAAGACACAAACCCGTAAGAGAGTCAGCTTTTGTATTCCTGCCACAGTGAAGTCAGTGATGGCTAGAAAGTCTGCAAACAGCAACAAAGGAGGGGCAGTTTCCTTAAGTAGCCAAGGAGAGCTCAAGGACAGAATCTTCTGATTTGTGCTCCAACTACTCAGAAAGAGTAGTTCTCAAAAAGGAATAGGGACAAGGTACCTAAGACCACAACCATGTCATACACCACACCAAGAAATGCCAGAGAACAGATTACAATTTTAATGTGTTTTTCGCTAATAAATAAATGTCTTACATAAGGTACCACTGCTAAAAATGATGGAATCTAGGTAGAGTGTTTTTATAAGATCTGCCAATCAGAGATCAGTTACACAAAAATAAAACACTATCATTTCATGGTTTAAACTCCTACTAACTGTGACTTCCGGGGGATAGCCCTAATTGTCTTCTGCCTTCTCCATAGCATACTTTTCTATTTTTGTGGTAGAAACACATTTGCTATATTCTGCAGTCATACAGTATTAAATTCCTCATACTTTGATTAGATATTCATCTGCATCCTCTAGATTTTAACATTTGGTTTTCCCTCCAGCTTCCTATAGGAAGAAAGTGCTCCAACTTGTCCCCTTGGCAGTAACACCTAGTTTGTGTGTCTTAAATGCATTGGTGTCTGCTCTCCTGCATCAATCTTTTGTGAGTCTTCTAAGCATGGGACTGCGTAAGACACAGGACATATCTGCATCCCTGAATGTCTGTGTCTCTGAATCTTAAAATACAGCTGCTTTGTCCCTGGACCCAAGTTCAGCCAGTTCCTCTCTGTATGGCTCAGCATGGCACCCAAGCACCGTTGAGATGCATATATTAGGCACTCATAGACCACAGTATATGGACACAGGAAAGACACTGTCACAAAGCTGGAGACTGGGGCAAAATGGGAGAATCTTAGATGTCTGATAAGTAGTGTCTTTTTTGAGGTGACTGAGCTTCTGGCCAAGCTTTTTAGGTGCCTGCACTCACTGGTCCTAGACCCAGTAGTCTCACTACTGACTTTTCTGTTCCACCGTGGAAATGTGCTTGCTGTATTCTATGAGGGTTAACACATCCTCAAAGGGAAGAGACAAGAGACAGCCTCCTCTTGAGCTTGGTTAGATGCAAAGGGACTAGCAAGCCTCCTTTTCCAAATGTCACTGTCTTTGTCCATGTGACTCAGTCTGTGGTTGCAGCTAACTGTGCCCTCACCCAGCCCTTCTTACCTGGCTCTGTCTGGTTTTTCAGTCACTTCCCATGTTTGATGGCTGCTTGCCAGACCCTAAATGATGAAAAAGTCACAGCTTCAGCAGAAGGCTGTGGGGCTTTTCCTCCTAGAGAGGACTCAGAGGAAGACGCTGGCTCCCGTGGCTCCAGCTGGGATGGTTGGGAACACATAAATGGATCCTCCATACTAGAGATTGCAATGTCCCTGCAGATGAGGGCCAAGCTGGGGCCCTAGGGTAGATTCCCCATGGCTCCTGTGAGCAGCACCATGCGGAATACTCCATCCTGTGCTCCCTGGGGACAAGGGGGCTCCACTTGGTGCATAGACTTGTTTGCTATTGAACACTCAATTTTATTTCTCCATTTGTCATCTTGTGTGGATATTTATTAATAAAAGTTTATTTTGGGGCCATGTGTGGTGAGCTCCTGTCTCAAAAAAGTAATTAATTAATTTAAAATTTTGAAAGTTTATTTTGGGGCCAAAATCCGGAAAGAACACAATAACTTAGTCTCATGGTGCCATCCCCTGGCCATACTGCAATTAACAAAACCTCCCAAGATTCTGTGAGCCAAATCAGTCTTTGTCTTCTCTGTGTTACCCCGGGATTCAAAGGGGCCCCAGGAAAGGATGGGGTCTTGGTTGCCAAACATTCTTCCTGGAGGCTGTCAAATGCCAGCTTTCACTCTCAACAGGTTGCTGGGATTCTGGTCCCCAGAACAGTTTCCTCCTGGAAAAAATGGCAGTGACATTTCTCCAGCAAGCACACAATCTTTCTGAGGAGTGCAAAATTAATATGAAATCAATATGAAAAAGATGAAGCAATAGAATGTGATCAAGAATGCAATAAACAAAGGGAGAAGCAAAGCACAGTAAGCCCTTGAATTAGGAACATTCACGTTGCAGACTTTCACAGGTGCGCTGTGTAAGATTCACTTTGTCAGCTTACGAGTGAACCTGGCTTATGAATGAATCTGACTTACAAACAGTTCTAGAACTGAACATAAGGGAGTGGAACACAATTATAGGACTATTAATACGTTCAAAAGATTAAGGAACTACATGGCTAAAAACAGAAGTAGTAACTTAGAGGAACAACTCAAAATAGGTACTATTAATTCAATGGCAAAAGATAAAACAAAGCAGAATAGATAAGAATACACACAATATTATCAGTATAAAGAAAATTGTTCTTGAGCTAGAAAAACAATAGAAAATGTGCCCAAACTAATAAGATAACATTTTCTTAGATAAAAGGAACAATTCAAATTCCTTTGGACTATTTTTAAAAATAGTTTCTTAATAGAGATATTATGTACATGTACCAAATTCCCACAGTGAATGTAATCATGTACTACAAACATGTACTAATGTAAATTTTAAAATGTTTTCTTGGGAGTTGGTTTCTTTGTTTCCTTTTCTTTGGCTTATGAGCTTGATGGGGAAGGGGAGATGTATTATCAATAATAGTTATTTTATGTGGCAACCTGACTGGCCAGATATTTGGTCAAACTTTATTTTGGGTGTGTTGCTGAAGGTGTTTTTGGATGAAATTAATATTTTAAACATTTTTAATTGATACATAAAAATTGGACATACTTATTGGGTACATTATGAGGCCCTGCCCCCTGCTAGCTGTGATTTTTGCCTTAAACTCTACAGACAGTTGCCCCCAGAGAAGAGAACCATCAATCAAACACTTGACCAAGATGTGATGAGAATCCAGGGCACGCTGGACACTCCCCTAGATCAGGTTAACCCCCTCGCTACCTTGAGGGAGTTAATGTAATGGAGTAATGTAAGGGATGTTAATGGAGCAATGTAATGGGGTTAATGTAAGGGAGTCACGTTACAGAACAGACAGGCCTGAATTCTAGTTGGGCCTTGTCTCAGAAGATCACATGTAACATGCCGAACAAAGATTTGCCTGAGAAACTAAAAGGGGGGAATGTAGCAGAAAATGCCCCCAGTCAGTACACTTCAGTTTGCTAGTTCCAGATCCAGTTGCTCCTCTCAAAACTGGCTGGTCACTGTGATGCATAGCTGGTCACTATGATGCGCATTTTATAAACCAGTCCCCAACTGACAAGCCATTCTGCCTCTGTACTTCCTGCTTGCTTATCCTATAAAAGCCCTAGACCAGCAGAGATCGGGGCCTGATATTCTGGGAATGATCCTGATCAGTGTCTATCGATGTAAATAAATCTGCCTCCGAATCCTGGGTATCATGTCGGTGTTTCTGGTTGCCCTTGAGCTCATTCCCTAACTAGATGACTCACTACAGTGAAAAACAACCCTCACCGTTTTGTATGTTTCTCTGGAGGCTACTTATATATCACCTTTAAACCGTTGCCATTCTTCTCCTTTCCAAAATCTCTGGTTTTTAAAAAGTGCTTTCATAGCTGTACAATTATCCATCCAGTATACTGTGAAGAGTCAGTGGATCAAACTTCAAGGGGAAATTACCCTAGAATATTGAACACAAGATATGTTTGTTAATCACTGGACTCCAAGGAAAAAGACAAAGAAGTTTACAAGAAGACAGAAAAAGCTGGGTACACATGAGCTGAAAACCCCAAATGGCCACAGATGTCTGCAGAGTCACATTTTGGAGCAGAAAGAATACATGTAAGGTAGAGTGTGGCTCACAGATGTCATAGTCAGTGGGAAGGTCCATGAACAAATTTGACAGGTAAATATTCTCCTTTAATCCTTGACAGTGCAATGGGTTTGGGGAAACTCTTCTACACAGAGGCTACTCAAAGACATGCTCTTTCTCTTCAGGACTGGACTCATCCTTGTTTGATGATAAAGCAGCATTTTTAAAAAACATATTTCCTGAACCCATTGATGTAATAGAATCCCAATCAAAATCCAGCCTGTTTTTGTATAAAATGAAATACACTGATCATAAAATTGATACGGAAACGCAAAGGGTCGGGTCGCCCTGAGAATGGAGTGAAGGTGACAAGACTTGCTCTACCACCACACTCACAGCGTCACAGTGACCATGACACATGGGGCCAGCACGCGCAGCCACAAAGCAGGTGACAGGTGGAAGGGAACAATGAGCTTAGAAGCAGATCGACTAATAAATCTGTAATTCCAACAAGGTGACATTGTAGGATAATAAGGAAAGAAAGCTGTTTCGTTTTGCTTTGCTTTGTTTTTGAGCCAGGTGTGGTAACAAATATCGGTCATCCCAGCTACTTGGAGGTCGAGGCAAGAGGGTTACCTCAGCCCGGGAGGTTGAGGGCGCCTGTGCAAATTAGTGAGACTTTGCTTCAAACAGAAAGAGGAAGGAAAGGTTTTCTTGGCACTGAGACAATAGAGCATCAGTTAATCTTCACCTTGACTGCATTATTTTCTAGAAGCTTTCTGGAAGCATGGACCACCTTGACCCACCCCAATTCCAACTTGCACCCTAGAGTAAATACATAAAGATGACACATTTGAAGGTCTTCTCATTAAATAAAGCTGGTTTCTGGTCTCACTCTTCACACCAATTCTGTGTGTTTTTAGCCTATGTCCTGAGATAAGGTCCACACTGGAGTGCAGACTGGGCACACATTATTCTTCCTGTCCAGATCACAGAAAGAATGCTCCAGCATCATATTCTTATTAGTAAGGTTTGAGTTAGTGCAGTGAAAACAACTATGAAACCTTTTCCTTTACAAAGTGAGTTGCATTGGGTATTTTGTTATAGTGCCTTCTGAGAAGTCTAGCACAGAGACAGTGCACAAAGGCTCGAGTGTCCTAGGTCAAGAAGTCCCACGTACTAAGGTACCTTGGAAGGTCAGTGTGTGAAAGATTAACACACGTCTTTACAGTCAAAGCATCCTGTGGATCAGGCAGGTGGTCAGGCTGTGTCCTGGGCTGGGGCTGCAGGCTCAATAATTTTTCAGGGATAGCCTATCCCTTGCAAGACTAAGGTCAACTCAGGGTTCTGAGTGGCAAAGAGATGAGCACTCTCGATGTCTACATCTGTTATGGTTTGGATCTAAGATGACCTGCAAAGCTTCATGTGTTTGGAAAGTGATTGGGGTATGGGGGCAGTGCTGCCAACCTGCTGTCAGGTGGGGTCTGATTGGAGGAGGTGGTCACAGGGGGCATGGCCTGGAAGGGTTTATCTCCCTCTTGTCTTCACCTTTCATGCTGTGCTTCCCGGCTGCCACGAGGTGAGGAGCTATCCCCCTGCCATGCCCCTCCCACGCCATCCTGCCTCAAAGCCAACCAACCATGCAAGGACTGGATCTCTTGAAACAGCAGAAATAAACCTCTCCTCTTTTAAGTTGCGGGTTTTGGGTGTTGTGTCTCGAGGTAAAGAATGTGACTAAGACAGCATTCTACCAGGTTCGAGAATTCTTTATAGGGTCAGGGTTTCCCACATGCCACCATATCCGTGTGGTCTGGTGTAGGAGAGGGTTACAGAGTCGCTGTTAGTTCATGCTACCACACGGACTATGCGGTACTAAGGTCAATGCTTCTCAGAGGCCAGTGTTCTTTGAGAGAGGGAAAGCACCTTTTTTGTCCTAGGATTTTAAGGATTTGACAGTGCCAGAATGATCCTGGTGGCAATCATCATAATAATTCTCAAGGTGCAGTCCTATATGCTTCTCTTTTATTAAATAAATTATTACACTTTCATGGGAAAAGGAGACTATCCTCATTATTCATGAATTCTGTATTTATGGATTTACTTTTTACTTGTGACCCCCAAATCAACACTCTCTTGCAGCGCTCTGTGAGGTATGTGTGACCATTTCAGCCATGTCATGCACAGCGCAGTCAGAAATCTGAGTTCCCGCCCTTTTGCTTGTCGTTTTTGCTGTGCTATGCTGCCGTGAACAGTTTGCTCTCTGCCATGTGCCATTCTGCCTCAAAACCAGCCAAGGACGGAAACCTCCACAAACTGGCTTCTCTCTAGTATGTGTTCCTGATGCTCACTAAAGGAAGAAGTATTACTGAGGACTCCTCTGTACTTGGCCACATTTGTAGAATTCCTCTCTAGGTCTTCCGAGCGCGAACTGGAGCAACAGGGACAGACTGCGCCAATCTGGGCAGCGGTCCGGGATCCCACTCAGAACCCCACCCCCGCAGCCGGCACTGCGCGAACTGGAGCAACAGTGATCGGCGGGATTTCTGAGTCAGGAAAAAGCTCCATCCAGAGAGATAAATCTGAACGGCATTCCTGTCTCCACGATCAAAGGGTGAGTTAAGTGGGCGCTCTAACCAGTTTTTCCTGAATCGGGAAGAAGCTCAGTCCAGCGAGTAACATCAAAACAGCTTTAAGAACTGTGGGATCTCCCAGGTGGGAAGAACTAGCTAGGCACCCCAATGGGATTTGTGAGGGGGGAAGGAGCTCCACCCAGGGAGGAACACCGGAGTGCCCTGTCTGTAAGACTCCTGGGGCGGCAAGCTGTTTATTCGCCCCGGCCAGGTCTTGGGGTAGGGAATAGAAGCGGAAATCTCAGCAGAGAGCTTAAGGGACATTCTCCCAAAGAGAAGTAATCACTGGAGCAGCCTCTGCAGCAGACCTTTGCATGCTGAACTGCCTGTGGAATTTATAGCTCCACATTTTGAATCTGATACCCAAAAATGGGAAAACAGAGGAACAAAACGCAGTCTCAAAACTCAACCCCACCCAGAACAAGTTTTGAATGTGAAGATACAGGGGAACCAGGAAGCCTCATAACTTCAAGTTATGAAACGATTGCATCCGAAATTAAACAACTCCAACAGG
>PVLD010027764.1:0-20309 GCA_004027595.1 Dinomys branickii
AGCCTGTGTTGATCAAGATCACCGGTTTGAGAATTTTAACTCGTCATGCTTTTTATGAAATTGACTACTGACGGTCCGCCTTGGGGGAGTTGCATCGTTATTGCACAGACAATGGAAGAGAAGGAAGTCAGCAGTGAACTCTGCAGTCACATCTTGGCATTTACATCATCAAAGCACGAAACATGCTGCTCAGAACATGCGTAGACAGTGGGCCTGAGGATGAGTGCAAGCCCAGCCCTCACCTGCAGCAGGACGTGCAAGCCAGGCATGGAGATCTGCTTCCCAAGATTTACACACTTAAGTCAAAGAAACCAGACACACGTGTGTAAATTTCCGAAGGTTTCTCTGGTGTGAGAAAGCAAAAAGGTAAATAAGGACCAAAATGTATAATATATATTTGCAAATAGGAAGGAGATGTGCAAATCAAAAGGTCACTGAGCCCAAGGGAGAGAGAAAAGAAGCAGAAGGAAAAGAGAAGTAAGGAAAATTGGAAACCAAGTTTTTGTAAACAAGGAAGGAAAAGGAGGCTCAAGAGAGGGTAGGGAATGTGAGAAAGAGAATCTCTGTCAGGTACAGGTACAAATCGCTTTTTGTGAATGTGATCATTATGGATATCTAAAATGTGACAATGACATTAATTTTAAAATAATAACAGTAAGGACTGTGTTTTCTAGGTGAGGAGCAGATCTAAGACTCCAGGAGGATAGAGGGGACCATCAGCAGAAAGAGGCAGCGACTGGTGACAGGGAACCCTGGCAGGAGAAGAGCAAGAAGGCCCTGGGCTGGAGGACGTTTCAAGGACAGAAACGAGGAGAAGAGAGGGGTGGGCGCTGAGTGAGAGGACCAGTGATGGACACTCAATGGAGAGGACACATGGGGCGGCAGAGATGGATACACAGGAGAGAAGGGGAAGTTGGGATCTGTTGTTCAAGGGCTCTGTGTAGACCCTGAGTGACTACTAGTTGGTGGCAAATTGTCCACGGGGTAAAGAACATGGAAGCTCATGGGGGCATTTCTGACAGGGTTAGAATTCTAACAGCCATCATCAAACATCTGAAAATGCCCAGACTGCCCAACACTCTGCCACAGACATCAGCCTGCACCGTTCAATTTCCTGGTCCACTTCTGCCAATTCTTCCTTGGGTTCCTGCCTCCTCCTGTCCATGTCTGGTCCTTCTCAATGACCTAGAGTTCCCAGAATGCACATGGAAATTCAACTCGTGCACTGTGCTCTGTCCCTGTGCTCCAAAGCCTGGAGCACCTTCTCTGCCTTGACCCTGAGAAGCCCCAGCAGCCTGGAAAAGCTAAGGCCTGCAGAGTTCAGCCCCATCCACCAAGGAGGAGTAAACTTTCCCTTCCTGCCTGACCCCATAGCATCAGGACCATGAATCCACCTTGGGATCCCGCCAAGAATATCTTCCTGTGTTCTCCATTCACCTGGTGGCCATAAAGACAGCACCATGGACACAGCATCATCTAACAAGTGTGCAGGTGAAACAAAGACCCAAGAAATCATCTAGATGAGCAAACTGGGAGAGACACTTTCGATTTCCTGTCACCAGCAGCTGGTGATGCCCTTGCTGTCACCCACACACAGAGACAGGGACAGTTGGGGAAGGTGGGATCTGCTGGGTGACACAGGCAGCAGCTGAGTGGTGCATCCCCTTTCACACTGGACCCCAGCACTGTCACAGATCACAGCACTTCTGGGACTCAGTAAAGGTCTCTCTGCCCCAAAAGGACCCACTGCTACCTGCCACAAATGGTGATAATGATACTGATGTTCAGGGCTAAAAATCAACAGGGGTGGATTAGATGGGGCGAGGGACACAGTGCACAACAGCACTAACAACAGTGACACTGAGGACACACAGAGCACAGCTGAGAGCCCCCAGAGAGTCTTCCCCTGATACAAAAAAGAGTCACTCACGTGTGACAGAGAGCTGGAGGGGGTCGCTGGGTTGGGACCAGTGCTGGGGGCTGTGGTTAGTGTAGCCATAGCAGGTGTAGGTCCCGGCCTGGTCCAGGCTCACGGGGGCCAGGAGGAAGGAGCCGTGGTGCTGATGAGAACAGTCCTGGGGGAGGGAAGCTCCTCCTCCCCTGCACAGGACATAGGTGTCATAGGACTTGAGCAGCTCACACAGGAGAGTCACGTTTCCCCCTGAGGCCACCTGGGCAGATGGGTGAGCTGTCAGGGCCGATTTGTCCCTGTGGATCCCTGGAAGGGAATAGAGTCTGGTATTAAAATATTTTTTAAAATAGTCTGCCTTGGTTACTTATCTCTCGTTGCTGAGACAAAATATCTGATGCCCAGAACTAATGAAGGAAAGGTTTATTTTCTTTTTTAGTAAGGAAAACATTTCCTTCATTTTCCTCACAGTTTTGGAGGTTTTAGAGCATACTCACACGTGGCGGAGGGCAACAGTTCAGGGCAGCAGAAAGCCGCAAAAGCAACAAGAGAAAAAAAGGAAGCACAGAGAGAGCAAGCCTCTTTCCCTCCCTTACACCGTATGCGGGCTGCACACCCCAGGGTCGGTGCAGCACTCACAGACATAATCCCAGCATTGGACCATGAATGCATCACAAACTCTGAAAGCGCACCCCATAACTGCATGAGGCTTTGGGGGGACATCGAGACACAGGCCAAAACATTTTGCTCCTGGCCCCCAAAAGACTTATGCACAGCCCTTTATGCAAAAGGCATTTTAGTCCATCTCTAAGAGTTGGAAAAGTCCTAATAGTTTTCACATTGCTGGAAAGTCCAAGTCCCAAATCTCTGAGATCCAAGGCAAACTGTTATGAGCTCATTTACAAATGAAAAGTTGGACACTTCCAACATTCAGTGGCACGAGATAAACATTACCAAACATTCCAAAAGGTACAAACAGAGGATAAAAAGCACTGGGACCAAAACAAGTCCAAAATCCAGCCGGGCAAACATCTAGTCCTGTAGCTCCATGTGGATCACCCAAAGCAATCTGTGGTAAAATGTGAGCTCCAAAGGCCTTATGTGACTCCACCCTGTGGCACTTCCAGTGTTTGTAGCTCCTATGGCTTCTCTCTTGGGACCACTTGGCTCCCTCCTTCCAGCTTTCCTCAGAAAACACATGTTTCTGGCTTCTCCAAACTTCCGAGTCTCCACTGCACCTTTGGCTTCCCCTTCCCAGTTTCACACACTGCCCTCTCGGGGGCACACTGCCTGGCCCCCCAGCCCTTCTTCTGAAATCTGGGTAGAAGCTTTTTAAATCTCAGAACTCTTGCATTCTGCATGCACCTGGAACTACCCTACATGGATGATGCCAAGGTCTAATGCTAGCTGGAGCAGTAGCCAGGCTTTCCTCTCTCTTGGCTGTAGAGGTCGAGTGCCTGGATCGCTGAGCACTCTGAACTTGATTCTGAGGAACAAATTCTCTATGCTGCTGCCATTACAGAGCCCAATGCGGCCACCATTCTGGAACATGGCACTCTGTGGCTTGCTTCTCAAAGTAGAGTGCTTCACCTTTGCAGTTTTGAGGCTGAAAAGGGTGATTTGCTGCTTCTGGTGATGCCCTCGGGCCATCTTTTATATTCTCCTGTTCCTTCTCAGCAATCAAGATCTCCTCAGCTCTGTCTGCAGTCCACAGCTTCACAGGAGCTGCCTTTCTGGCCAAGCTCACAGCATTTCAAATCACCCTGCTGGGCTCTCTGCTCTTGATTCTCAACGTGAACCAGGCTAAAACCCCCAACAACAACTATGGCACCACCTCAGTGTCTGACTGCCTGCATTTTTTTTCTGCCAGTTTCATGAGTTCTCCACCCTTAATCTCAGTCTCAAGCAAAATGTCTGGACACAAGCAAAAGGCAGACAATCTTTCTGTCATGCCATAACATACGTCATCTGGAGTCCAGCAGCCAACGACGTCCATTTTACCACCAGAAACCTTCTAAACCTGATCTTTACCAGCAAGATTTTTATCAGCTTTGTGATCTTCTGAGCTCTGACCAGAATTTCCCATACACAACAGTGTAAGGCATTCCAGTGCTACTCTTGCAGGAGACACTCAGATCCTTTCCAAACCCTTCCCACAAGCCATTCCCAGAGACTCTTAAACCACATGGTCAGGTATAGTCACAGTAATGACCCCACTTCTCTGGTAGCAAATTCTATCTTGGTTCATTTTCTCTCACTGCTAAGATGAAATACACGATGCCCAGTATTAAGGAAGGAAAGGTTTATTTAGCTCAAAGTTTGTGCAGGTTTCAGTCTGTACTCAGCTGCCTCTATGGCAGGGTGGCACATGGCAGAGGGCACCAGTTCATGGCAGCAGAAAACAGCAAAAGCAGCAAGAGCAGAAGAGGAACAGCAAGAGCAAGGCTCTTTCCCTCCCTTGTAATGTTTGCAGGCTGCGCACCCTAGGATGGTGTAGCACACACACCCATAATCCCAGCACTGGACCATGGATCAATCAACAACTCTAGAAGCCACCCCATGACAGTATGAGGCCTTGGGAAACATCCAGACACAAACCACAGTATCACCCCACCTTTCTAATGACCTTGAAAGAGAACAGAGAAGCTGAGAAAAAACTCACACCTTACTACAGGGCAGGGATCAGGATGATAAAACACAAAATTTCTCCTTTCTAATTTCCCAGGAGCCAGGACCAGAGAGGAGCAGGAGTCTGTGCCCATGTGGTGCCTCCTGGGGAACCCGACCTCCTCTCCGAGGGAGCAGGGAGCACGGGCAGCACAAGGGAGGGAGAGCCCACGAGCTGGGCACAGACTGGGCAGGGCCAGTGGTTGGGCCAGTCCACACCAGTGAGGTGGCTGCAGAGAGCCAGCTCACAGAGCTCAAGGCACAGTGTCCCTGGTGTCCTCACCTGTCACCACCAGTTCCAGTGACTCATTGCATCGTGACCTGGTTGTCTGCTTCAAGTAATCACAGTAATAAATCCCTGCAACTGTGGATGTCACATTCTGCAGGGAGAATTCCTCCAGGACTTGGTCTCCAACTGGGTCCTTGTCATACCACTTTTCTGTGGGTCTTGACTGATAGAGATACACTGCAGTCACCCCCGGAGGGACCCTGCAGAAGATGCTCACAGACTTGCCCTGGGGAATCACAGCTCCTGGCACTGCCCAGATGCAGGGTTGGGATGATGAGCCTGGAAACAGAACAAGATCCTGAGGGCTGCAAGTGAGGGAGAGCCCACCGCCCCATCCCCAAGGCTCCCAGGCTGCTCAGGCTCTGGCTGTGGGTGAGCTGCCACCTTGCCTGTGGACCTGGGCCACTCTCTGCCATGATACGTGATGCCAAAGCACTTCTGCCCTTCATCCCGAAGGGGAGTACGTATGAGGCCTGAATGTATCATCAGCCTGTGACACCACCTGCCTGTGACAGGAGCCCTAGCCCTGGCCTCCAGGAGCCCAGTGCCCAGTCTCCCAGGATAAGCAGAGTCTGCTCCCAGCTGAGTCCTGCCATCTCCAAATACATGTGCTGGGAGTGTAACTGGGCTATTCCTCAGTATATTTCTCATGTGTACAAAGTCTGGGAGAAATCTTCACACTTCAGCAGTTCACTGTGCTAATAAATGTCTGGAAGTGAAAGGCCAGCACCATGAGCACCTCTTAGAATTATAGAGGCCAAAGGCAACTTGTATTAATCTCATGATGGCTCAATAAATTTAGTATTAAATGATTTACTCAAGTTTCTCTTTCCTCACCTGTGTATACATGTTTGGTAGACTGTATATATTTTCATCTTCCACACACATCTATCAATCATCTCTCATCTAGCTGTCCATGAAGATATCCAGTAATCTATCCACCTTCTCTCAGGTGTCTCCCCTACATCCCGCATCTCTGTATCCATCCCTGTGTGAGTATATATTCATCAGTGGGCAACACACACACACACACACACACACACACACACACACACACACACAGCTGACAATGCCAACTCTGGAAATACAGGAACATGAGCACCGCCCGGCAGCTCTAGCCTCTGTGCGCCCACACTTACAGCAGCAAGGCCCTAAGGATTTCACCATCTGCTCTCTGTGTCCACTGATAAACACCCTGTTGTTCTGCTATTTGAGAACAGAAACTGGGTGACAAATACAAAATAACTTGCAAATAGAATCGCAGCACAGACACCCCTGGGGCTCAGCATCGTACTTCAAATCTGTGTTCTAAATGTGTCCTTGGCCTGAGATGGCCTCTCGAGGGTAAGAGAGTCCAAAGCATTCCTATGACAGCAAATGGGGAAAATGCAGCCTTGTTGGAACAGTGGCCACTCTGTCCTCGGGGAACAGGGTCCTGTGCGAGGTCTCCAGGCCTGTGCTGCATCCCAGTGCATCTGGCCTCTGTTTGCCATGGGCAGTGATGGTGGCTCATCAGGAAAGAGTGTGGATGGCAGCACAGGGCAGGCTTCCCCTGACCCAGCCCAACACCCTCAGGATCCTCCCACCCTCGGCCCAGCCTCACTCCCAGCTCCAGCACTGAAGGGAGGGAAACTCACCACTGTGGGCCCAGATCCTCTGCTCCATGGCAGACACTGAAACAGAGAGACCCGGTGAGAGGCACCTGCCTGGGACCCAGGAACCCCAAACCAGGGCTCAGGACACTGATCTGAGGTTGAGGAGCCAAACATCCTATCCCTGGCCGGAGCTCACAGAGGAAGAGCCCTGTGCGGAGCTGGGTGATGGACTCAGCCACCTCTGAGCTCTTCCCCTCCCGCGCCCTGCCTCTCTACCCCACAGCGCTCACCAAGTCCAAGCAGCAGAGCGAGGCCAGGGGGCATGGCGCTGCCTCAGCCCAGGTCTCCACAGAGCTCAGCAGGTGTCTCAAACCTTCACACTTGGGACACCAAGCAACAGGAAGACTGATCCCCAAGTCCTTGTCACAGGGTGATGGCATCAGCTACTGAACAGGAAGGAAGCTGCTCTTGAACAAGGCCAGGTCCTGCCCATCTATCTCTCCTGCATCTCTAAGTTCCTGTCTGAGTTTCCTCATCTGACCTTCCAGGCGAGCTGTTGTGGGATCCGTGCATAGCCCCTCCTGCTGGAATCTGCGTGTCTACTCTGTGAGAACTGAAGGCAGCAATACACAAATGTGAGATACAGCAGAAAAGCCTCGTCACATCTTCAGAAGCCACTGTCCAGTCTAGGGTGGGGGATCTTTAGGCAGAAACCAAACCAGGGGAGGTGGAGGAGGGAGCGTGGTTCCAGTTCAGGGGCCTGGGGACCAGTGGTCAGGATCCGGTGGATGCTCTGTCCAGGGAACTTGCATGAACAACTAGGAAGCTACAGTGTGCAGGAAAAAACCTAGTATAACACACTTAGAATTGTTGATAGGTGGGCTCTTCTGTGTCCTTACAACCCTAAATTCCACTGAGGCTAGCACAGGTGTGGAGGAATCTTTGGGGGTCAATGTTTATGCCCAAAAGGGAGAGGTGTTGTGGGATGTATCTATCCAGGAACAAAACCACCACCTCAGCACTGTGTCTGCCAATAGCGCCTCTACAATGTGGTCAAAAGGAACAACATGCCCTGAGTGACGGCACCCCAAGCATTGTGTCCTGCCCCAACACGGCTGCGCATCTCAAGGCCTTTGCAATGGGAACCTAATCCACTTGCCATGGTCATGCATTGTCACCTAACCTGGAGATATTTAAAGTCTTGAATACTTGTCCTCTTACAGAGGTCTGTCTGAACTTTATCTTCTTTACTTCTCTATAACTATTTCAGGTAGCGAAGACCTCCTGCATAGTACAAGAGACAACAGATGCCTTCTGTCTTGTCACGCTGATGTTTGTGTGATTAATCATTATTTTTTCTTATTCATTGTTATTAGTACATATTTGAAACAGGTATTGATCACATTCATTGTGGGGAACTCATCACTATACAAAATATCTTCTTTTTCCCATTCCTTCCCCTTCTTTCAACCCTGCATTTTGCTCTTGTCCAGAGACTGCCTGAGACTAACATTAAGGGTGGTGGACTAATTAATTTGGCAGAAGCAATAATGATGAGGCAGGGGCATGGCTACAGTTTGATGTTTATAGCCTTATTTATGTTGAAAATCAAGAGCAAAGAGCCCTAATTTAAAATGCTGTGAGGGCTGGGGATATAGCTCAGTGGAATAAGTGCCTGCCTGACAAGCACAAGGTCCTGAGTTCAATCCCCAGTACTGCAAAAAAAAATAAAAAATAAAAAATAAATAAAATGCTGTGAATTTGGCCGGAAAAGAAGACCCAGTAAAGCTGTGGTCTGCAAAGAGAGAGCAGAGGAGATTTTGACTGCTAAAAAGGAACAGGACAGTAGAAAAGATCCCTAATGGCATCACAAGAAGAAGAGGAACTCTACCCATTACAGTCTAAAACTTGCAAAACTGAAAGACTTTACCCTGAGAAGAAAGCCCGAGAGCATGAGATTCCAGAAGAGTAGAGGGAGCAACATGTAGAATGGTGGGAATGGAGAGCATTTATAACCCACAGTTGGATTCAGAGTGCACAGTGGTCCTGGCACTTGATGCCTACAACCAAGAGAGAAGGGCCTACTGCTCCTCTGCAGCAGACAGAGGCATCATGCATGTGGCAGTGGTTTTAGGCACATGCAGAGTGCAGGAGTTGTAGGATTAAGAAGGCTGCCACCTTGATTTTAGAAGTGTCTGAAGCTGTGAGTGTGAAGTCAAATGTGCAGTAAAGACACCTAAAGTTAAGAGAAGGCAAGAACATAAGTTTGTCTTAGGAAACCTGCAAGAAGGGAGTACGGCATTCCCAAGAGGGAAGCCATGCAACCTACAACTACAGGAAGTTCAGTAAGTGGGAGCCCACACAAGATCTTTGAAGATCACAACTTGCCACAGATTGGCTGCACATGGAACTATAGGAATTTATGTTTACTCTAAAGGTTGGACTTGCTTTGGTCCCAATCCTTTATATCCAACTGCTTTTCACTTTTCAAATGAAAATAGCTATCTTGTGCCACTGAATGTTGAAAGTGCTTCATTTTTTTTCATGTGTGTAGGGGCTTGCAGCTAAGAGTTTGCCATTGATCTCAGAAGAGACTTGGGATTTGGTCTTCACAGAAACCCTGAAACTGATAGAACCTTGGAAACACTTAAGGGACTAAATGCATTTTGCTTATGGGTAGGTTTGGAATGTTATGGCTCATGCCTAGATGTCCCCCCAAAGCCAATTGCAGTGGGGTCTTTGCAGAGGTGGCTGGATCAGGGTATGTGACACTGGAATTGAGTCAACATGCAATGCTAGGATCAAGGGTGCTAGGATGAAGGGTATGAGTGCTGCCTGCCCTAAGCACTCTGGATAAGATATAAGAGATACAAAGAAGCTTGTTTCCTCCCACATTGCTTCGCTACCTTCTACCCACCATGGACTCTTTTTCCTCTATGATGCCTCTCTGCTATGATAACTTGCCCAGGAGACAGCCCATTATGGACTGAAACCTGTACAAACTGTGAACTGAATAAACTTCTCCCTTCACTTGTGAGTGTCGAGTGCTTTGTCTACCCTATGAGAAAAGTAAATAAGACAGTCTCTCCAAGGCCTCTGTGTTAAAGGCATGTTCCCCAGGGTGGTGCTATTGAGATGTGGTAAGGTAGGGTTTCAGGTCACTGGGCTGCCCTTGAAGGGGACTGGAAGATCAAACCCCTCCCTGTTTCTCTTTTGCTTTTACACCATGAGATGAGCAGTTTGTTCCACTCTGTGCTTCCAGCCACTGCCATTCAAAACTGCAAAGCAATGCTGTGCCTGATCTCGGATTGGTGTAGGGAGTGCATGAAGCTGGAAATTGGTCACATGTGTGGGGGCAAGACAAGGCCACTCCATGAAGAAAGAATACCTAAAGCAATCAAACTGCTTCAGGCCTGAAAAAATGCCTTGCCTGAGACGATTCTAGTCATTAGTCACTAGGCAATCCTCTGTGGCATTATACTAGCTTTGTCAAATATATAAATAAACTCCCTTAGTGTGGTTGAGCAGTTCCTTTCCTCCCATCGAGAGACAGAGGGCTCCACCTGACTTCAACTTTCATCTCTTAACTATATTTTTTCATTGTCTTGGTGTTTTTTCCCAAGAACATCAAGAGCCACACAAGAACACAACAAAATGGAACCTCCAAAAGTTTGGTTGCAAATAAACCTCTCCACTCTATAAGCGAGCACCCTCAGGCATATGGTTATACTGACACAGCCAATACACAGGTGAAATGTTGGAGAGGGTCAGACATGACTGTTTAGGTTTTTACTTCTTCTTGAGTCAGTTTGTTCAGTTATTTCTTTTTCAAACAAATTGTACACTTCTAAATTTTAAAACATTTCAGTATATCCTAAAATGTAGGGGCAGAGACATAGCTCAGCAGTATAAGTGCCCTTCCTGTCATGTGCAAGATTCTGAGTTCAATTCCCACTATCAAAAAAGAAAATCTGCATAAATTAAAATGTATTGGAAGATTTCCATATGTTTGACACCAGCCTGGGGCACATAGTGAGACCCTGTCTCAAAAACCACAAACACAAACGAAAATAATCAAGCAGGAACTCAGGGCTTGCAGCAAGCATAATTTTGCAAGCACCATTAATTGTAGCATTTTCTAAAATTACCACAACAAACAGTAAAAGGACAGCCCTCAGAAGGTAGGGATCAGGCCAATAAAACTCAGAACTCCTCCTTTCTAACTTCCCAGGAGCCAGGGCCAGAGAGGAGCGGGAGCCTGTGCCCATGCGGCGCCTCCTGGGGACTCCAGCCGCCTCTCTGAGGGAGCGGATCTAAGGGCACACTTATAGAGTAGCAGACTTGTACATACGTTATAGCCAAAGCTAGAAATCAGTTCATATCCTGTGACTGTGCTTACGCTGCCTGTCGTGTAGACAGTCAGCCTTGACTGTCTACTTCTCTTTGCTAATGCACTGGGCCAACTTGACTGTGTCCAGCTTGTATTTTCCTTAGAAAAATATATTTTGTTTCCAATGTGCTTCAAGGACTTCGTGTCTGGGACAGACTGGCCCAGTCAAGGACCCACTTAACTCTACTTGCTCCACTCACGCCCCCTCCCCTCCTTCCCAGAATGTTAGACAGTTCCTTTTAAGTAAACCTGCCCGACAACACATGACATGATTATTGGATTCCATGTGACCAATCATGTAACGACCTGCTACCAGCTTTGTGCTTCCCACTGGCAAACCCTATTTAAAGTGAACTCAAACCTGACTCTGGCTAGTGGTTTGAGTCTCTGGGTTCCCCAGCCCACAAGAGTAATAAAAGTTGCCTTCTAACTCCTTTGTGCAGAGTCTTGCATTTGGCTTGATACTGGTTTTTCGGCAACACAGAGAGAACTGGCGGCACAGATGGAAGGGGATACCGAGGGCAGAGCCAGGGCAGGGCCTGGGCTGGGGCCCATCTGGATCAGTGAGGTGGCTGCAGAGAGCGGGCAGGTGCAATGCTTCTGTTGTCCTCGCCTGTCACCACCAGCTCCAGTGGCTCACTATCCTGACCGGAGTCTTTGCCTTGAGTATTCGCAGGAATAAAACCCTGCATCGGCGTGTGTCACGCTCTGCAGGGAGAAGTGCACCGTGTCTCGGGCTTCCTCTGTGTCTCTGTCATACCACATTCCTCCAGGTTTCCCAAGATAGGGACGCAGTGCGGTCACTCCTGGGGGGACCCTGCAGAAGATGCTCACGGAACCGCCCTGGGGAATCACAGCTCCTGGCACTGCCCAGATGAAAGGCTGGGACGATGAGCCTGGAGACAGAACAAGATCCCGAGGGCTGCGAGGGAGGGAGAGCCCTCCGACCCACCACCAAGACTCCCAGGCTGCTCAGGCTCTGGCTGTGGGACGGAACCAGGATCTGAGCCGCCACCTTGGTGTGAACCCGGGTCACTCCCTGTGCTGACACATGACCCCAGGCAGAGGAGGAACTGCTGTCCTTCACTCTGAAGGGGAGTCCTTGTGAGGTCTGAGTGTATCATCTGCCTGTGACACCACCTACCTGTGACAGGAGCCCTTGCCCTAGCTTCCCGGAACCCAGTGCTCAGTCCTCCCGGACGAGCAGAGTCTGCTCCCTGGCTGATTGCTGCCATCTCCTAACACTTGTGCTGGGAATGTAACCGAGTTCTTCTTCCGTATGTTTCTCATACGTACAGAGTCCAGGAAAAATGTTCACACTTCAGAAGTTCACTGTGCAAATAAGTGTCTAGAAGCAAAGGCCAGCACCATGAGCACCTCTTGGAATTGTGGAGGCCAAAAAGGTAACTTCTGTTGATCTAACAACAGCTTCAATAAATTTAGTATTAAATTATTTTGTTTCTCTTTCCTCAAGTGTGTATACATTTTGAGCATATTGTGTGTATATTTGCATCTCCAACACCCAGTTATCATCTCTCACCTAGCTGTCTACTGAGATACCCACGAATATACCCACCATCTCTCAGGGGACTCCTCTGCATCTCGCATCTCTGTATTCATCCCTGTGTGAGTATATGTACATCTCTGTCACACACACACACACACACACACACACACACACCTGATCTCAGTTCAGCCCCCTCCCACCCAATCCTGAGGAACTATACACAGACTTCAGCCCCTGCACACTCACAAAGACCTCGCCCACCGTGCCAGCCTGGTCCATATACCACTCATGGTCCTTCTTCAGCCGGATTCTCAGCTCTCATCGCAGACTGGGAAGAAATCCTGTGGATCTCCCATCCTGTCACTATGCTGCCCCGACTGTCCTGGGCCCGGTGGGTATTACGTCTCCTTGAACCGTTGTCTGGTGCCTTCCTCTACCTTCTTCCACACCAACCCCAGGCTCTGCCCCGGTCCCATCCTCACCCCGGAGCCTGGGATCTTATTTAAACACATACGCCCCCTCTGTCCTCTGTCGCCACCTGTGGTGGCTCTGCTGTCACTCACAGGGAATTGTAAGCACTGATCCTCGGCCACACAACTCTGCAGGCACTGCCTGCACTCCAGACCTCGTCCTCACGCAGCCCCATCACTGCACGTGCTCTGCCCACGACTAAGGCCAGGTCGGCACCCCTGGATTCACCCCAACAGCACAGTGTCCCCACGATGGCTCCAGCCAGCCCCCTGGACCTCTCTCTACTACAGCACCAGGAAACCCTCCCACAACCTGCAACCATCCTGCAACTCATTCCCGCAGCTCTCCCCGTGGCACACTCCCTGCCCTTCCGACCACACACTTCTCCTCAGCACCCAACTCCCCTGACACAGCACTGTGTACATGACCAACATGTTCCTGTTCATTTCTTTCAGAGGTCAGTGGTGTCTGGGTGTCCCCAGCACACACGGCAATGGTGGGGTCACAGGCAGGGCCCATACATCTGCACTAAGTGGGAATGAACTTTGCTCTTGGGGAAGCAAGGAGAGAAAATGACTATCACATGCACTGAGGGAGCTGAGAACACAGGCTCTGTGGAAATACAGCAACATGAGCACCGCCCGGCAGCTCTAGCCTCTGTGTGCCCACACGTACAGCAGCGAGGCCCTAAGGATTTCACCATCTGCTCTCTGTGTCCACTGATAAACACCCTGTTGTTCTGCTATTGGGACCAAGACAAAAATAACTTGCAATGAATGTCACACAGCAGATACTCCTGGGGCTGAGCATCGTACTTCAAGTCTGTGTCCTCAATAAGGGAGTATTGGCCTGAGATGACCTCTCAGGGATAGGAGACTTGGAAGCATCCCCAGAGACAGCAAATGGGGAAAATGCAGCTGCATTTGAACCATGGCCACTCTGTCCTCGGGGAACAGGGTCCTGTGCGGGGTCTCCAGGCCTGTGCCGCATCCCAGTGCATCTGGCCTCTGTTTGCCCTGGGCCCTGATGGCGACTCATCAGGGAAGAGTGTGGATGGCAGCACAGGGCAGGCTCCTCCTGACCCAGCCCAACACCCTCAGGCTCCTCCCACCCTCGGCCCAGCCTCACTCCCAGCTCCAGCACTGAAGGGAGGGAAACTCACCACTGTGGGCCCAGATCCTCTGCTCCATGACAGACACTGAAACAGAGACCCGGTGAGAGGTGCCTGCCTGGGACCCAGTGACACTCAGTGACACCTGATTCAGGAGACTGAGGCAAGAGGGTCACATGTTCCAGGGCAGCCTGGGCAACCTAGAAAGACTTTATCTCCAAATAAAAAGGAAAAGGAGGTGGAGATTTAGCTCCATCACCTCAACTCAAGACACAGACCTGGGATCAGGGAGTCAAAGGTCTCATCAACCCCCAGCCAGAAGCTCACAGAGAAAGAGCCCTATAAGGAGCCCGGGTGATGGACTCTGAGCTCTTCCCCTCCCACCACACACCTCCCTTCCCTGCAGCCCTCACCAAGTCCAAGCAGCAGAGCGAGGCCAGGGGGAATGGCACTGTCTCAGCCCAGGTCTCCACAGCACTCAGCAAGTGACTCACACCGTCTGACTGGGAACACCACGTGAAGAGAAAACTGATCCCCAAGTCCTTGTCACAGAGTGATGGCACCAGCTACTAGACAGAAAAGGAGCTGCTCTTTCAGAAGACCAGGCCCTGCCCCTTGGCCTCCCCCACATCTCTGAGTTCCTGTCTGGGTTTCCTGCTCTGACTATCCATGCGAGCTGTTGTGGGACCCATGGGTAGCCCCATCCGCTGGAATCTGCACATTTACTCTGTGAGATCTGAATGCAGTGATACAGAAAAGTTAAGATACAGCACAAAGGTCACATCCCATCTTGGGAAGCCACTGTCCAGTCTAGGGTGGCGGATTCTTCAGGCAGAAAACAAACCGGGGGAGATGGAGGAGGAAGCATGGTCCCAGTTCAGGTGCCCAGGGACCATTGGTCAGAAGCAGGTGGACCGTCTGTCCAGGGAAGTTCCATGACCCACTAGGAAGCTCCAGTGTGCAGGGGACAACACTGCATCACACACTTAGAGTTGTTGATAGGTGAGCTCTTCTGTGTCCTTTCAAATACAAATTCCACTGAGGTTACCGCAGCTATGAGAGAATCTTTGGCGGTGAATGTTTATGCCCAAGAGGGCGACGTGCTGTAGGATGTATCTAACCAGGAACAAGGGCACCATCTCAGCACTGTGTCTGCCAACAGCACCTCTGCAGTGTGGTCAAAAAGAACACACCCTGAGTGACGGCAGCCAAGGACTCAGTCCTGTCCCGACACGGCTGCGCATCTCAAGGCCTTTGCCATGGGAACCTTAGTCCACTTGACATGGACATGCCCTTTCATCTAACCTGGAGATACTGAAAGTCTTGAATACTTGCCCTCATACAGAGTCTGCCTTTTGTGAATTTACCCTCTGTACTTCTCTATAACTATTTCAGGTAGTGAAGACCTCCTGCATAATAAAGGAGAAAACAGATGGCTTCTGTCTTGTCACGCTGATGTTTGTGTGATTAAACAGAATTTTTCTTACTCATTTACATTAGTACATATTTGAAATATGCATTGATCACATGCATGGTGGGGACCTCATAACTCTGCACAGTGTCTTCTCTTTCCCACTCCCCTCCCTCCCTTCAGCCCGTCTTCCCCTCCTTGTTTACAGCAGCTTCCTGTGTGGGTTTTCCCCCCATTCTCCTTTCCCTTCTCCTCCCTTCCCTCCCTTTGCCCCTCCCTGCTCCCCTCCCATCTGGACGAGTTCTCCCTCCTCCCCAGGACTGTGCTCAGCACGCTCCTCATTAACTTTGGCTCCTAACACAAGACAATCAATGCAGCATGGACCCTGAGTGTTCCATTGGTCTCACTAGAGGTTATGACCATAAACTTCAGTCCATTCAAAACATGAGATGCCTCTTCTGAATCAAACCAATGATGCATTTCCTGACATAACGGGTCCCCCATTCTCTCCAGGATAATTCACTAAACTGGGTGAAGCATTGGTAAAAGCAAGGGTTCAAATCTTGAAAAGGACAACCGCTCCCCAAAACCCACATCCCCCTCAGAAACGAGGTCTGTAATGTAAACTTACACTGTGCAGAAAGCCAGGCAGGAGACTGACAGAGCAGCTACTGCTGTTTGCAGAGATGACCATTCAAATAGTTTCGTGCCCCTTCATTGGCCTGCAGAGTGATCGTGCCTATCCTAGGCTTTGCACCAAATTCTATGGAAAAGAGCAAAATATCCAAAACAAAAAACAACACCCTCAGGTGAGGTTTAACATGCAATACTGGATTGTGGAATCCAAAAAAAGACAAGAATGATCATTGCTCAAAAGGGGAGCTTACAAAACTTTATGGACAGCTTCTGCAGAGCCACAGACCAAGCCCTAGTGCTGCAATTTTGACAATATGTAAGGTGATTACACCAAAAACTACATCTCTATTGTTTTTCAGGTCTCTTGAAATAAACATCTTGCAGACTGGAGCTGCCCGTTCCGTTGGTGCTGAAAGAGGGGTTGACGCAGTGCACCTGATCTCTAGAACAAACCCCACAGCACCCGGCCCGCTGATGGAAATGCGGGCGTGCTCTTGTGTGCTGCTGAGGGTGCGGAGCTCCTCTTGACGCGATGCCTGCAGCAGAGATGGTGTGTTCGCCCCCTCATTCTGACGGCAGGGAAAACCACTGCAAGGCCGAGGATCCTAAGCTCACTCAGCTCCTCCGGCTCCATCCCTCCCTCTGCGGTAAGGATTTTGTGGTAACGCTTCACACACACCCCTCTGGGGCCCCTGGGGTGTCTTCTGCCCGCCACACACACTCACACTCCCTGAGCCCTCATTCACCAGCATTTCTGCGTTTGTTATCCCTACCCTTGGAATGTAAAATTCACTTCCAGGGTCCCTCAAAGCACAGGGAGAAGCGACCTCCACCGGATCACAGAGGCGAAACCTAAGGTGAAGCAGTCCATCCAGGGTGTGAGGCGCTGAGGTTCAAAGCTAGGACTCAGCGTTTGCCCAGGGCAGTTGCCCACCCTTGAGGCTACAGGGGCACAGGACTGGTGCCACCAGATTTCACATCACAGCACTGGGAACCGGATGCCTTCTCCTTCTGTGAGAGGCTGAGGGACCACTGAGATGAGCTCCCAGGCTGAACCCGATGGTGACGCAGCACAGACCAGGCCCCAGGTTCCCAGAGCCGGGATTCACACTGCTGCGTCACTGCAAAGAGTCCAGGGTATCAAGAATGAGTGGATTCTCACAGAGAAGGCAGCAAGAGCAGCTGGAGAAGGACTGCAGGGTGGTCAAGACCAGCAGGTCCCCAGTATCCCTGGAGTCTGGGCCTCTGGGACAAGCTCTGCATCCTTACCAAGGCCCCAAGACCAAGGGGGCAAGAAGATAGGATTGCGCACTTCGGGACTCTTCACCAGGGAACGAGCGCCATACCAGGAGCACCCGGCCTCACACTGCCCCCTAGCGGTGGACTTCAGCTGTGCCTGAAGACCGGTTCTCCCACAGCTCGGCCCCGTGAGACACATCCCTCCAGTCCTCGCTTCTCCCTCGAAGGAAGCACCGCCTCAGGTGCTCAGCCTAGAGCACCTGTCCCACCTCAGCAGTCCTTCTTACATATCCTTCAAGGCCCTAAGGAACACCTTACTCAATTTGTGGCTAGATTACAAAAAGCCACTCACAGACAGGTTTCAAACATTCAAGCTGTTTGTTCCAGTGCTAGAACTGGCATAATCAAATGCTAATGGAGACTGCAAGCAAGCTTTAAATCCTGTAAAATCAACCAACGATCTGACCACATATATTCGAGCTTGTCAGGGTATTGTACCTGAATCACAAAAAACAACCATGATGGCTCAGGTTATGGCGGTCTTAATAATGCAAAAGGGGGTAATATAAAATATTTTAACTGTGGAAAATGGAACACATTAGCAAGAACTATACAGTTATTGCTGGACCTACTGGAACAGTCGCTGTGACTGCAGCACGTCGAGGCAACTATGCCTCTGGCGCGGAGGGTTTGAGTCCCACTCCCGGAGCCTGTCTGAGATGCCACAAAGGGAGACACTGGGCCAGACACAGTCATTCTAAAATCCATAAGGAGGACGCACCTCTGCCAAAAACTGAGATAAGGGCCTTTCCTCAAGCCAGCCAAACAATGGAGGAAACGTAACTTGTGAGTCGGAATGTCAGTCAGCTTTATCCAGTGCAAACACACCAGCAGATTCCACAACAACCTCACAGGTGGCTCCCCAGAGGGATACAAATTCCCCAACCAGGGGAACAAGACAAAGCACAGGGTTAGATCTTCCTGCAGCTTGCAGAGTCACTCTTATAGCAGGGGACAAAACTACCCCAATCCCCACAGGAGTTTGGGGTCCACCACCTGAGGGAACAGTCGGCCTTATACTGGGAAAGGCTGATCTAAATTTAAAAGGAATAACTATTGTACCTAGTGTAATAGACTGTCAAGATGAGATGAAAGTTTTTGCATGTACTATGGATCGCTGGGTTTTTGAACAGGGAGAAAATGCAGCACAATTGATTTTGTTACTTTTCTCTGTTAAATATAGACAGTTCATGAGGAAACAAGACCCTCAAAGCAAGACTACAAAAAGAGAAATTTATTTTACATGGGAAGTGACTAAAAGCAGGCCTATGTGTTTTATAAAGATCAATGGAAAATGCTTTGAAGGTCTAACAGACACTGGCACAGATGTGTCTGTACTTGCATTAGAACAATGGCCCACCATGTGACCACACTAAGGGCCCTTACCTCCTTAATAGGACTGGGGTCCTCTCAGCAGGTACCGCAAAGTGCCTCATCCCTGCCTTATGTGGGGCTAGACCAGCAAAGAGGGCTTCTTTTTACCATATGTGGCACCTGTTCTGGTCAATTTGTGGGGAAGAGACACTATAAAAGTAACAATTAATATGAATTAATGATTCTGACCTTAACTTTAAGCAAACAAACTCCAATTCTGAAATTAAACAAGTAGATTCAAATCCTAAGATTAGACAAATGATGATTAACATGGGATAGCAAAAGGACAGAGGGCTAGGGAAGGATTTACAGGGATTCAAAGAGCCTGTATGGACTACATCTAAGAATGACAGTCATGGTAAGGGATATCAACGTTTCTTTTTAAACAAAGGCCATTGATTCTTCTCCCTCCAAAACATTCCACATTTCCATTTACAGTGGAAAACTGAGGGCTGGGGATCTAGCCCAGCAGCACAAGTGCCTGCCTGGCAAGTACAAGGTCCTGAGTTCAATTTCTGATACTTTAAAAAAAATGAAAACTGAGGGGCCTGTCTGGGTAGATCAGTGGCCCCTTAACAGGGAGGAACTCATCCAACTACAAAAATTATTTGGAGAACAATTCCAGCTAGGGCATTTAGAAAACCCAGTTAGTCTTCGGAATACTCCTGTCTCTGTTACTCCAAAGAAATCAGGCAAATGGAGGTTACTGCAAGATTTGAGAGCTGTGAAGGCTTATTCACTTCCTGTGGGGGTGTAGAAGCCAGGACTGCCAACCCAACTGCGGTTCCCAGAGACTGGCCCCTCATCATAACTGATCTAAAAGACTGCTTTTTTAACATTCCTCTTTCTCCCACAGGTAGGCCGCATCTTGCCTTTTCTGTACCTAGTTTAATCTTTAAAGAGTCAGCGCAGTGATATCAGTGGGTCACATCACTTCAAGGAATGCAAAATAGTCTGACTTTGTGCCAGCTCTTTGTACTGCAGGCCTTACAGAGAGTTAAACAAACTCTACATTGGCAAGTAGCATTTGCAGATTTTATAGGACAAATTGATAATCATTTTCCAAGTGATTCCATCTTTCAATTTTTTATCAAGCATTCATGCATTATTCCAAAAATTACTAAATTTGAACCTATTTCTGATACAGTAGTCTATTTTACTGATGGTTTATCAAAGGGCAAGGCCACCATTTGGAGTAAGGATCAGCATGTAATAAAGACTCCAGGACCCTCTGCACAAAGGTCTGAAATTACTGCTGTTTTGTTTGTCATACAACAATTAACTCTAATCCTATTAACATAGTGATTCAGCCTGTGCAGTCTGCCTTACTCAGAGACTCAAGAGTGCCACCCTATGGTCAATTTTTTTTTTTTTTTAATTTTAGGAACATAAAAGTACAAAAACATATTGACAAACAGACACCCATTATCATAGAAAATAGTACAATCACAACTAATCTATAGACAAGGTGATATGGTCTCAACAGTAATTGCTGCTTTATCCATTGATATCTTCGAATTGTAGATGTATGGACCCATATACAGACATGCAAATTTAGTCAGACAGTTGATCCTCTCAACAACAGAAAAAAAAAAAAAAAAAAAAAAAAAAAAAAAAAAAAAAAAAAATAAAAAAAAAAAAAAAAAAAAA
>PVLD010027765.1:0-20308 GCA_004027595.1 Dinomys branickii
CTTTCCCACGTCTCGCCCCGGCAGCCTGGTCCGCCCTACCACATCTCCCCCGGCATCTCAGAGAAATACGCCCAGTTTAAACTTCCCAGCCGAGGTTCCGGCATTCACGCTCACCAAGTCTGTCTCGAGCTGGTGGTGTTTATTAAGGAGGTTCGCTCCCTTGCTGCTCACCCGGTCGCCATCTTCCCCGGATCTCCGCTGCTTAACTTTTATGTAAAATTGTCAAAATATTTCCAAGGTAGCTGTACCATTGTATAGTGTGGAGGACCACCTGAGTGCCTGTTCCTGAAGGAGGAGCAATTGTCTCCCTTTTGGCTGCGCCTGGCACTATTTCCGTGTATTGCCATGTATAGAGCTGGCTAGGAGTTTCCCTTATCCCTTTCATTGGCTTTCACCAATGCACATCATTGCTGATGGCAACACTGAGGTGCTGATGGTAGCCCTTGAAGAGGGCAGGCAGTATTTGAGGGGCTGCCCCGTTGTTCCCGTGTCTGAGCTTGGATGAGATGGGATGAGGAGCCAATGTTCCACCCTGTTGTCTGGGATCAAGCCTCAAGTTAGGGGCTGTGACTGCCTGGGGCTTGAAAGATTACACATCAGAGCTGAAGCACCGACCTCAAAACATTAGATACTATCTCAGTTGTGTTATGCAGATTATTCTTTACCCATATTCTTCTCTCTGTGGATTGCAGAGGTGATTTCAGGCCTCCTATCCAGCCCAGCTCATGGCACTCACCTGCTTCTCACCATTCTCACAGTCACTCATTCTCAAGATGTTCCCTTCTTCACAAATTAATAAAAACCCAGGTTCATCCTTGGGTCGAGGCCTTTGTTCTGGATAGCCATGATCCTAGCTGCACTTAGGACCCCTTGGCTCTCCATAACTACAGATATGCCGTAGTGTCTTTATTCTTGCCATGGGTTGCTGTGGAAGTGGTAGTACTGTATAGTTTTCAGCATACAAATTCTTAATATGTTTTGTTAAATTTATAACTAATCATTTCATTTTTAAGCAATGATAAATGGCATTCTATTTTGACTTTGGTATCGACATTTCACTGCTAGTATATAGAAACAAACTGAATTTCAACATTTGTCTTATACACTGCAACCTGGCTGAACTCATTTATTCTAAAATTGTTTTTGTAGGTTCCTTGGGATTTTCTGAGTATACAATGTCACTTGGAAGTAAGGATAGCTTATTATATTTCCTCTATAATTTGTATGGTTTTAGTTCTTTTTGTTGCCTTATCACACTAGTTGAAATTTTGAGTAAGGGTGGTGAGAGCCGCCGTTGTCTTCTGTTCCTGATCTTAGTGGGAAAGCATTCAGATTTTCGTCATTAGGAACAGTGTTAACTCTAGGCATTTTTGTAAGTGCTAAACAAGTTGAGAGAGTTCCTTTTTATTCCTATGTATCTGAAAGAAGTTAGAAAAGAATCAATGTGTGTTTAATTTTGTTAAAATTTTTTTTGTGTTGTTTGACACTGTCATCGGAATTTTCTTTAGCCTGTTAACATATTGGATTACATTGATCGATTTTCAAATACTGACCCAGCCTCAAGTCTCTGGAATAAGACCCATTCATTCATTGTCGTGGCACATGCTTGTAATCTTAGGACTCTGGGGGGCTGTTGTCTGATGATTCCAAGTTTGACTGCAGCTCAGGTACTTTAGCAAGATCTTAGCAAGATCTCAAATTTAACAACACATACTCTGGTTTCCCTTCAGATCATATAAATCTTTTGGCTTTCAGAATGAACGACAGCAATACCACCATTATCATCGGGGCAGTAGAAGCAAAAAAGAGCTGGGACTGTAGCTCAGTATGAAAGCTCTGGATTTAATCTCTAGTAGAGCAAAACAAAACAAAACAAAACAAAGCAAAAAATAAAAAAAAAGAAATTATTGTTTATATTGTTGAATTTTTTTGGTAATGTTTGTTAGGAATTTTGCATCAGTATTTATTAAAGATACTGTTTGTAGATTTCCTTTTTTGCATAATCATTGTATGGATTTGATATCTACAGTAATGCTAGCTTTATAAAGTCTGAGATATTTCTATTTCTCATTGTGTTGTATGACTTTTAAAATTGAAACTTTTATTTTTGAGTTTTTGTATTTTATTAAATCTATGTTTTAATAGTCATTTTGTTAACCTGTGTCCAACAGGGTAAGGGAAAAGTACTGCCTCATTAGGGTCAGGTGAGTGTAAAATTCCAGGTTTCCCACATAGCTGGCACTGACAGGAATGAGGAACACTTTGTTACTGTGGTGGGCACAAACTTGACACTGCTATATGGAGGTGAAAGTGTTGATTCTCTGTTGTGTATCCTGAATTCCCATGCTAGTGGGGAGAAAGAGGGTACCTCATTACTGCTGACTGGTCGAACTCTAGATTTCCCACATGGTCTCAAGAGACCTTGTAGGGGAGGGAGATGACTTGTTTGCAGTTGGTAGGGATGAAAGCTCTGGCTCTGACTCCACCTCATGAAGAATTCATTGTTCTATGTCTTGTTACAGTATTACAAGGGTCCAAGTGTAGGTTTGCTCTTGATCTTTGTTGGTGTGGATGAGAATGGGGCCATACAGTTGATGTGTTTTGTGATGTTTTGTTGGAACAGAATATAATTCTGTAGTTTTTTTTCGTAAACATGAGATAAGTAGAGCAGGGTTTGGAGATTTTGTGCCTTTTGTAAACACCTGCCGTGATCCTTGATATGTATATAGCAATACAGAAAGCTTTCTGAACTCTTTGGAGGTTACATTACATAGGTATGACTGACCAAACTGCACATCATTGGTGACTGATCTCAATCTCCACCCACCCCTCTTGCCTCTCCCAGAGGATGAGAGTTGTGCTAAAAGTTCAAACACTCTAATCATACCATTGTCTTTCTGGTGCCAAGTCTTTTCCATTGTAAAACTATCTAAAAGAGTCATCTCAATAGGATAGATAAATAAATAAATGGAAGGGGCTAGGTATGCTTATTACAAAATACATTTCTATCATTCTTGTCAATCATGATTCAAATCAGTTTCTTCAGTTTGTAGAGTTTCTACTGGTATATTTCTAAATTCACTAATATCTTATTCTGTGCAGCCTCAGATTTTTCCATTGCAGATACTGTCTTTTAGTCTAGAAATGTTATTTTATGTTTATATCTCCTATTTTCATCACATTGGCATTTTAATTTCAACCTTTGATTATATTTAAACATTATATAATAGGCTTTATAGTTTTAACAGCTAATCTGTTATGTTTGTAATTTATTTGTCTGTTTCTGTTGGTTGTCTTTTTCCCTGGAAAGGGGCCACATTTTTCTTCTTCACAGTTCTGGTTATTATTTGATTGGATACTTGGAAGTTTGGATATCAAATTGTTGAGAGAGGAATTTTGTTGTTTTATTTTAAGGAGTAGTGGACTATTTTCTGGGAGGCAACCACGTTACTTGATAATGAGTATTATTCTTTCAAGTCTGTTTTGTAAGCTTTGCTAGGGTAGGTTTAGTGTACTTTTACTTTAGGACCAGTACAGCCCTAAAGATGAAGGCTGACATTTCTTGTGATTCTAATGAATTCACCAGGTATTTAATGAGGTCTCTGGCTCTGAGTGTTTGAAACTTGAGTGACTCTTAGTGCTACATGGCTTTTGAGAACTGTACATGTTACAGTTTACCTGGTTTTCTTTTCCCGCCTTGTGAAATTTTACCTTGTATATATGCTGTTTAGTATTCTGCAATACATTAAAGGATGCCCTACCTGTTGTCCAGTAAATGACAACAGTTGTTATATATTTTGTGCACTTTTCTAGTGCCTGACAGGAAGGCAATTTTTGTATCTGTTTCTCCATCATTCTAGAAATGGAAGTTCGCATCCACTATTCTTCGTGACATAATACCCAACCTACCTGAATTTTATACTTTCGTATATCGACAAATGATGGAATAAAGCACAAGCTACACGTGCCATTTAAAAGTGAAGCTTTGAGAACACGAGGGATAGCAGAGTAGATGCGAGCAGCAAGCTGTAGCTTCTCTAGGACCCAGAATTTTGTCAACTACTTAAGAAGAAAGAGAAGAGGAGCTCTGGGAATCAAGAAAGAGCACTCTGACAAGCTGAAAATTGTGAAGGAACAGAAGACAACACACAGGAAAGAACAAAGCAGACTGGAGTACTAACCCTAGCTCCCGGTAGTGGGGCTGAGTCTGCAAGTATAAGATAGGCCCACAGAGGGCCAGCATCTCTACTAATAAACAATAGACGGGCAGCCCTAGCTTCAGGAAACACTCAGATACTGTAATTTGCAAGTACAGTGTAGAGTATTCCTCTGAAAGTGACTCTTTCCACATTATATGCGAGGTTTGGAGAAGAAATCTTCTGCAGTGCTCACCATATTTAGGAGTGCTACAATCAGGAGCCAGTTTGAAAAGGGATTTATTATTTAAGATTGGGCTACTCGAGGAGTCAGAAGTCACAGAACAACCACACTTTCAGGGCCTCTGGGGTCACCTTACCACAGTGACTGGGTGGGAGATAGCAACAGGAGACAGTCAGGGAGAGGGGGAGGACTAATTGCACGTGTCCTGAAAAGTTTAAGCAGTAGTGGTGAGATCAGGCTGTGGAATACACAGTAGTCCTGCCCTCTATAGTAAGAAGCCAGGCCTATCCTATGTGGTTTTCTGAGGGGGGGGGGTGTAGGTCTGAAAGCACTGGGATTCAATCCAGCAGACTGATTGACTCTTCTTGCTGCCTACTTTAACACAGAACTCAGGTGTGCTTCTTTCCTCATCTGCCAGCCTGATCAGGGGTGTGTCCCTGCTTAGACATTTGCCACACTGCTGAGTATATGGACAGAAAAGCCTTCGGATCAAGTGGCACACATCACCAGCACATAGTCCATGAAGCTACACAGAGATAGCTATGGTCAGAGTGCACAGAAGGGCACAAACACAAAAACCCTCTGGAGTGACTACAACCCAGAGACAAACAACATAAGATCGACTGACCACACCCAGAAAGAAAAGCAGGGCAAGACTCAGCATTCATACAACCAAAATTGAGCATGGAAATACAACAGATCTCATTTGTAACTCTCTATCCTTTCCCCATATTTGGTGGATTCTAATACATGTCCTGAAAAGAAAGTACCCATTCACACTTTGACGTAGAGGAATTTTTGCACTCATTTCTTTCTATCCTTCCTTCCTTCCTTCCTTCCTTCCTTCCTTCCTTCCTTCCTTCCTTCCTTCCTCCCTCCCTCCCTCTCTTTCTTTTTTCTTTCTTTCCTTTCTTTCTTTCTTTCTTTCTTTCTTTCCTTCCTTCCTTCCTTCCTTCCCTCCTTCCCTCCTTCCCTCCTTCCCTTTTTGTTGTAAATATTCATGTACAAGTTTCTTTGTGGAAATATGTTTTCATTTTTTAAATGCATGTACCTAAAAGGGAATTTCTGGTTTATGAGGCAACTTTATTTTTTTAAATAAGTTTGAATATTTGCTAGATTATTTTCTAGAACAACGGTCATTTAACATTTCCACTAACAGTGTATATGGCTTCCAATTTCCTTTCTGTCAAAACTTGTTTGACCTTTTGATTCTTACCATCCTAATCAGTGTAAAATGCTCTCTCACTATGAGCTTCATTTGCATTTCATTGATGACTAATGAAGTGAAGCATCTGTGTGTGTAATCATTTTTTTAGTGACATTTTGAGAAGGAAAGAAGTATGTGACAGGAAAAGTGGTTTCTTCTAAATATTTGAAAATATTGACAAGGAATTCTCAAGTGTTTGGCAACATGTACAGATTTCTATTTCTATGGTTTTTACTATGGTTATTCTGCTGAGTAAGGAACTATAGTGTCCTGAGTTTGCAAAGATTCCTTCTTTTGTGTTGTTAAGGATGTGGATTCAGGCAAATCATTTCTCATGTTTGACAAAGAAGACTAAAAGTTTTCATGCTTTTCATCACCCATACCATGTACCTATGTTGTGGACATACGCCAAATATCAAAGGACTACAGAAGCCTTGACACAGAGTACATATCATCTAAGAGATGGGTAGCAAGACATTTAAATGGAGCTTTGCGTTTTAATCATAGACTCAAAGATATGGCACATCAACATATGTCAAATAATAATTGTGAAAGTTGAATTGAGAATACAGGGGAAGTTATATTTTTCTATCTGCTCCTGCATTTGCTTAAATATTTTTGGAATGAACAACTTTAAAAGTGAAAGATGTTGATTGCCTTATGAGGAGATGGAGGGGCACTAAAGACGGTTGGGAAGGGTGAATCAGTTCATCAAGACAGGAGTTTAGCTAACTCTTGATAAAAACATTTCAGCAAAAATAATTTCTTTGAGCCTGGGACCCTGAAAAAAAATATCTTTCTGTAAAATAGGAAGAAAGAAAAGAAGGAAGAAAGGGTATGGACACAGACATCTGATGCAAAATTTACGTCTGGTGGCTTTTGTTTCCAATGTGAATGTTAAATACAGGATATCTGCTGACCAAGTTGAGGTGGCTTCCATTTGAGGAACATGCAGAAGTTTGACATAGATGTGAGTAGCATAGGAGAAAGTAGACTCAGGAATCAGTGATCTAAGCTGCATGGACTTTGTTCACTGAGAAGAATTACAAGATAGTGATGTATGAAATGAATAAGTGACTGACTACCAGTTAGCGCTTGAGTTCATTGTGGTCATGAATTCATTGTGGTGCAAGTCTACTTGTTTTTGACTTTAAGCCCACAGTGATAAATAACATAAAGATGATTTTTCTGGAAAAGGCAGATTTTCCCAGACAGGAAGGATCAAATAAATTTGATTAGGCCTATCTGGAGTGGAGCTTTTCAAATACTGATTACTTTAGATATTTTGAGATTGGCTTTGAAGGGAAGAAATGAATACAAGAGCTTGTTGGATAAAACGATAAATGCAAAGTTAATAAGCTGAAGTTAAAAAAAAAATTTGAGGGCATATGGTGAAAATGTAAGGAGATGAAGCCAAAGGGTCAAAGGTCAGGGTGTCTATGTTACTCCAGATGACAGAGATAGACCTGGTGATTCCCTCTTAGGCTACAGCAGTAACTGAAGTAGGATGGAGATACTAGGTCCTAACATGGGCTACTGGAGGACTTTAGAGGTCAGTTTATGGGTTGGCCTACCCATATGGGTGTCAGTTCCTCAATTACCCATTTTCTGTCCTTTGAAAGTCCTCTACGGAATCTGCATTGTAGCCCTAAGCTTTGTACACTGCAGAGACCGTAGTGTAACTCTGGACAAGAAGACTGAATATCTTAAAGTAGGGGGCACTAGTAGAGATCTGGTTTATGCTTTTGTTTTTATTTGTAACTTGATACTCAGCATTCACATTTATTTTTCTGCAAAAACTATCTCAAGTATACCATAGGAGAGACTCACCCAATTGCACTGTCTCTAAATGGTGGTGCTGTCTTTTGTTATTTCTTTCTTAAGGGTGGATCTATGCACAATTTTGACCACAAAGAGGATTTTTGTGTAAGATCACACGAAGCTCTCAACTATCTATAACCCTCGTGCATAAACCAGGACTCACTGCTGGTTCGTGAACTGCAGGTGATCTGGGAGAGATCACCCATGGCTTCACAAAGCCCATGAAGATCAAAGTGGAACCTCCCTCCTAACAAATGAACTGCACATGCTGAGCACAAGCTCTTGTGTTGTCAACAAGCTTGGATGAAAGTGAGACACCAAGGTCATTTTCGCTGGAGAGAACGATGTCATTGCCATGCTCAACAACAACGCTGCAGATATTTAGTGCTCAAATGACAGACCTGTGTACACCTCCATTGGTATGACAGCAGTAAGATTTGCAGTCTTCTGGTCAGCCTCAAGGAACAGCTGATAAGGTCACATTGGGAAGGAGCGGCATCAGGTCATGATGTGGGGGTGAAAGAGCGTCAGCTTTTATTCTCCAGCAGGGTTGTTTTCCCTGCTTCACGTTTTTCCTGCTTCCTGCTTACTCTAGGGTATGTTTTTCTCTATCTCAATATTATTTTACCGAGGCAAAATACTAGGTGATAGCTTGGTAAAAATCCTCCCACTAACAGCTGGGTGATCCTTTTGCTTGCAAAAATGTTATCAGTGGGGAAACATCAATGACAAAATCAAAGTGTGCTCCTGAAACACATACAATAGACCCATACAACAGATTCTTAAGTGACACCTACTATGTTCCCAGATTTTACCACATCCAGCCATGTAGCAATGACAGCAATACTGTCAAACATACCCAGGTCAGGTTCACCCACTTGTGCGACAATCTGGTCACTGGCAACACTAGTTATTAAAAATTTATACCAAACCATTCTACTCTGAAAAGTATATCTGTTGCCAAATCTATCTACATCATAAGACCTATCCTTCTTACAACCCTAGAAGGTTGGGAACAATCACCAAGAATATGTGGGTGTGGGCTGCCATACAATGTCATCAAGGCCAAACTATGAGGCAAGGAGAAGAGTCCACTTTGTCAAACTCCGCTAGGGAGGGAAGGGCATTTGGGGTGTTTGGAACATCATTTCTCAACAAGAACTCTGGGGTCACCTTGTAGAAACCCTAAGAGGCAACTGAGAAGATCTGAGTGTCTTCTCTTTTCCTTAAATACAAGTCCTGGGTACCCAATCAGTACCTGTGCCCCAACACATCACAGTAAAGACACCATTTTAAAAGAACAATCAATATTCTCCATGAGGAATTAATTATTTTGAGAGAAGTAATTTTCTTTCCTTAGTCCTAGGAAAGAATTTTCTCCTTAAATAGTAGAGGAAAACTTTCCAACCCAGTGCATCAGCAGTAATAAGGACATTTAGAGGAATCTGGCCCTCTTGGGGCCTGCAGTTTGAGCTTGGATAGGGCAAAGGCTTCTTGTGGGGTATGGATGGGCAACACCACAACTTTGGGAGGCTGTCTGTCTCTCATGAGTCTCTTTCTTATAGACTCACTCTAGACAGTAAGGCCAGCTTCTTGGCTATAAGACTTGGCATTTATTACTTTACAGCAGGAGGTTTTGTAGTTGAGGTGATGTCCCCGAATGGGCTCTACCTGGATCTGAAGTTCTGCGTTATGTTCACTTTTACCAGACTTCATGCGAGATGAGAGGGTTTCCTGGTGATAAGTGAGATCTTCCCCATGCCTAAGCCCCAGTTTCTTCTGTAGGACTTTCTCACAGTCTCTCATGATATTTCTGATCTTTGGCATTGCCAGGAAAGGCAGCTCTCGTAATGAGACCTCCACTCTGCACAGATGATGAGCAGCTGCCCTTTTCCAGGGAACTTCCTTTCCTTCTGAGTTTAAAGAAAGGAAAAAGGTACTGGCAAAGGGTATCATCTGCCTTCTTAAATGGCCTTTAGGTAGTGACTGTCCTTGTAGTGATAAGGTGGAGCAAGATTTGTTCCAAGTGTCTCCTCCATTGTCCTGACTTAAAGGCGATGGCTCTTCTTGGTTTACAAATCACCAACACTGCATCTCCTCTAACAAGCAGTCCTGTTTTTAGTTGTCTTGGTAGACAGCAAGTGGAATCTTGTACTTGGGAACTTGTGAATTTCTTGATTAGGTCCAGGGTTCCTGCACCTGCTCCATCTGATCTTTGTGTGGTCCAAGACAGATAAGAGGGTGGCAACATTGGAGTTGGGCCATAAGCTGAACCTGGGTCTGGATGGAAGGGAGATGTTAGGGCTCATGGTGGAGCAGGGATTGGAGTAAGGATTAAGGCTGGTTCCCAAGCAAGGACAGAGTATGGAAGGACTGGGGATTCATGGGCCCTGGAAACACTGGAGATTGAACTGAAGTAGTTAAAGAGTGAGAAATAGTCACCTGAGATAGGGGCAGTAGGATTCAGAGACTCACTGTACAGAGACGGGAAACCCCATAAAAGCTGGATATAGCTTTGCTGTAACAGATCCTCAGCATCCTCCAGAGATATGAGGTCTGCTGATGCAGGTGCAGCTTCTCTGGTTTGCCTTTTCTGCTCCAAAAGGTAGGAGAGACTGCCAAGTCCTGCTGTTTAGCAACTGATTCCAACATTTTCCCTGAAGAATTCAATTGGTAATCCTACAAATTGTTTTGGAAAAGATTCTGCTTTCTCTTACATTGAGAAATTATCCCTGTTTTTAATTTGTCTTTTCCAGAGTGTCAGATGTCAGGGCTGAGAAATCAGGAGTTACAACACTGTACAAGGTAGCATGCACTGCGTCTCCCAAATGAGACTTCAGAAGAATAAAGGGCAAAAAGTCCCCAGTATCAGTCCATATTGTGCCATTAGGAAGGGAGTATCTTCTTCATACAAGGCTCCCTTCAGGTGATTCCAGACATTGCTAAGTTGGAAAGGTTCACGCCACTGGTTGCTGGAACATAAACAGACAACTCACCAAGACTTTCCATCAGAGACAAAATGGCTTCTCTTTGTCTGCTCCCTGTGATGTGTTGGGAGGGATGGGAATCAAGTCATTTGTGTTAGGAAGTTGTCCATTAGGAATTGGGACTCTAAGGGAGGAATAGTCTCTTGTGGCAGGGTCACTCAGTGCTGAGGATGAAAGTGAATTCACTAACAAGGTAGCCTAGTTAGATGAGAAAATGGCGGGCAGAGGAGAAAAAGCTCAGGAAGAGGACATGGAGGGATTGGCAAGAGGGCAAAAGTCAGAGCGAGTAGTAACTCTGTCATAGAATCAGTGGACATAGAATGAACAGTGTCTTCCAAGGATGCAGCAGATGACTAAACTCAGCATTTGTTGCATTACACATCTCATGAGGGGATCTACATGCAGCAGTTGTTGAAAGCTGGAAGTGCTATGGTGGTGGCCTATGGAGGCTGTAAGAGACAGAAAGCACAAAGCTACAGTAAGGACAAGCAGAAGGAGAGGAGGGCTTGATGTTCTAGTGAGGGTGGAGCTACCTGAAGCCAGCTATCCCCTTCACATTGTCCCACACTTGCAACTTAACACGCTACAGCTTCACCTCAAGGCCTTTACTCACATACTTGCTCCTTGAGTTACCCTCCGTCATGAGGGACAGGCTACACTGAGTCCTTGGGATTCATAGGAAATTAAGAAAAGGGACCAGCAAAGTAAGGAAGCTGACTAATTATCTTTCGGAATAAAAAATACTTTCCTCCATCTCTCTCTTCTCTCTGCTATGTTCTCCAAGCTGGGAAACCAAGACAGTGGTAAAATATTGTGAAGGTGGAAACACAAGGATCATACATAGGAGTTCTTCACAGAAAACAGGTTATTAAAGTCTGAAAACCCCCTAAATCAGTAGACCAGGAGAAATGGTGATGTATATGTGGCTTCATTGTTAAAGTACCTTCACATTCATCATCCCATGTGATATTCAAAACACACAAAGCACGGCAATCAGTGGTTAATTCATTGATGAGTTTGACCGTGCATGAATAGAGTATTTTACACAATGTCAGGAGAAGTTCTGACTCCACTGACATCTCTCATGGCCACCTACTGGTCAGCATTCACTGCTCAATTCCACCACAGCTTCATATCCATGATAGGCAGGGAAGGACTCTAGGAAATGTCTCTGATTTGATTTTCTTCCCATAAGCCTTAACTCTGAGGGCTCTGTGTTCTAGGGGGAGACTGTGTTTATCAACTGATGTCCTCAGAGGTTGTAGACTTGGGACCTCGTGGAAGGGACAGGAGGTGTCACTTTAGGGAGCTCAGGTGAAAAATCAAACACATCTTTAAATGTTCTACCTTTTGTTCTTCTCCTGCTCGACACTGATGCTGAGAATAAAAGGAACAAAATAAAGGGCTTCGATTCATTTTTCTTGCTCCACTGTCAAGGAAGCTCAAACATCCATTATATAAGAGTAACATGACTGTGCATTTAATAGGGATTTATTCCTTTTTTATTAACTTTTAAGGGTGATCAATTATTTGCAATATTTCCTTATTTGAAAAACTCAAGAGAGGATTTTGTCTTTGATTTGTATTTGGTGCTCTCAGTCCAAGTCCCTCTATTCCAGGAGTGAATAGAATCAGAGGCTAACGTGCATAGCCCAGAGGCCCTTTGATTTGAGGGCAGAGCTCAGGGTCCAGGTTCTGCTCAGAGGCTCAGAGGTCACCATTGCTATTCTGATCAGTCCAACAGGAAGAGAGGACATCTGACATGAGAATGGGACTTACGGTCAAGTGTCAAGACTACCGTTTCCATTCAGGATACATGAATCTGTAATTTAGCTAATCAAGGCTGGGGAAGCACGGTTTGGGATTGTTACCTGGAACTCTCACCAGAGAGGTAATGGCTGAGTTTCAAATGGAGACATTAGTTCTCCCTCAGCCCCTTCCCCTGCCTGGCCTCTTCTCCTGGTCTGTCTTCTTTTCAGACTTCCCATATCAAGAATTTCCTGAGCCAATCAAACACATGTTACTACATGTAATAACTGAAATGAGAAATATCAAAGAATCTATTGTGAGGATTCACCCACATTTCCTCACCTGTGGATGTTCTTGTTTTTCCAGAGTGCTGGTAGAAATTGTTTCAGTAGGTAGCACAGGAACAGAAAAAGCAGCCCAACAGCATACAGGAAAGCACAGATGCCGTCGGCATGTAGTGAGTTCAGCTGAAGCTATGGCCCAGCATGGCACTTGAGAAAAGAGAGATTTTCCATTATGAATCACAAGGCTCCTTGAGGCAAATGAGTTCTGAGGGTACAGGGGCTTAACTATACCCCCAGGTCTGGGTCACAGAGCGTGAGGAAGTCACAAAGGGGTCTGAGGTTGGAGGAAGGGATGATCCAAGGAAAGTGTGCTTATTGCTTCTCCCCTGACTACTGGCCCAGCACATCCCTACCCCCAACTGTCCACTTCTCTTTCCCAATTCTACCCTCTTCTCAGATCATGTGTTTACCACAGAAAGATGTTCTGTTTGCTCCATCTGTGACTCAGATATTACCTGTGTCCTTCTTTACCATTGGAGCCCTTGACTAGGACTCCAACAATTCTACTGTCTGAAAAGTCTCACCTGGTCTGGAGCATTTGCCTACATGTACCTGGATACTTACACTCTCATAGTTGCATGTGTCATGAAATCCATCTTATCTCAGAATAGTTTTGATTTACATTACATCAGAGACAAAAAAAATTTTTTTTTTAACTTACTTAGTTTTGCGGATATTGAGTAGTAAATTTTCTCTTTCAGGCACGCTGTACTGTCTTCAGAGTTTACTCCTTCAATTGTAACTCATCATTATTCAGCATTCACAAACCCAAAATAAGTATAAAATAAAATTAATTTAAATACACAAAATATAAAATAAAGTTAATTTAACTGTATAAAATTAAAACTGCAATGAGATATGGCGACTCACGCCCATAATCCCAGCATTCTGCGAAGCTGAGGTAAGAGCATTGCAAGGTCAAGCCCACTTGAGGCAACCTAGCAACGTGCCGACACCCAAAAATTAGAAGTAGGACTGCGGAATGTAGCTAGTGCATAGGTTGTGGGTTCAATTTCCAGTTACACAAAATGAAACAAAACAAAATGAAATGAAGGGAAGGGAAGTAAAAAGAAATGCAAAACACTTCACCTGAAAGCTGGTGTTGGGGAACGTGTATAGCACTGCTGACTGCTTCCCTGCAGTCTCCTACTTTTTTGCATCATAAGTTGTCTCTGTTAGTCAAAAACAAAGGATTCCTTTTTTTTTTTTGAACACCAGAGAACTGACAGATCACATCATGTTGACCATTCTCAGGTGATGAGTCTTTGTGGCTGTTTTACTTACAAGCATCCTGTTAGTTATTTTTGTTGTTTGTTTGTTTTAATTTTTTCTGCTTTTATATTTGGAACCTACTTGAAAAGAAAACAAGACATTACTGCATTGAGGAGCGCCTTACATGGACACCCTAACTTTGCTGTTATAAGTAAAATCTAGAATCTATCAGTCCCTTCTTTAGTTTCACTCCCAAGAAAATGAGATGACCAGTCCAATGGCTGAGGAAACAAATCTAAGTGTACTGTGGTGTATGCACCTTATATTGTCTGAGTGGTCCTTCGCTGAGACAGAGAAGGAGAAGCCACGTGAAGGAGTCAGGTAGTTTCTGGCATTAAGATTCCTGGCCACATCAGGTTACTTTTTACACCTGGCTAAAATTAGACCAGATTAAATTTCCACGGAATCATCCAACCTGTCTGATTACTATTTTCTGCTGTCGGAAGAGATGAACATTTCCTACCTTTTAGGGAACACACACACACACACACACACACACACACACACACACACACACACACCTATTTCAGGCTATTGGCTCTGTTTCTTTGCAGAATCAAATCTCATAATGATTTACAAAAAATTAAATTAAATTTCTGTGAAAAGTTTGGAGAATCTGACTCTAGCCTGATTTTCTCAGGAAGAAAAATTAAGTAATTTTAACCCCAAAGTGTAAATTAAAAATGTGCATAAAGACCTGAGACTAAACAAATTAGTTATTTAAATATATTATAAATCTATGATAATTAAAAATGGCAGTACTAAGGGCAGAATGTATATATAGATGTTTAGACATACTACCCAGAATAGATAATGTTCAAATTGATTTTGTTTCAAATGAAACAATCTGCTAGATGCTCCTGAATACATATCCAAAGGTGCTACATTCAACATTGAAAAAATATACTCATATATTGCAGCACTATTTCCAACAACCAAGATATGGAATCATCCTAAATGCCCATCAATAAAAGAATGATAAATAAAATGTGGCATTTATGCACAATGGAGTATTATTCAGCCTTAAAGAAGAATGAAATCTTGTCATTTGGAGTGAAATGGATGGATTTGTGGAATGTGATGTTAAGCAAAAAAAGAGCCAGTCTTGGAAAATTAAAAACTGCATGGTTTTTCTTATGTAAAAAATCGAAAAGCCAACAAATACACCAACAAAAGAGAGAAGGCAGGAAACTAAGAGGTAATCTTCTAGTGACAGGGAAGAGGCTTGGGGAAGGAAAAGAAGGGGGCGGGAAGTGACAGGTATAAAAATAATCAAAAGGTGTGTGCACATGTTTCAGTATACAGCCATGAATCTCATTAGGAATCATGAATTTCATTATAAATCCACTAATCCGAACCAATAAAAATAAAACTTTAACATATTTTTAATTAGGAAATTCATTCTTTGATTAATATATAAGATTTGTACCTATTATGAGATACAGTGCGATGTTTTGATCCATGTATATATTGCCTAACTAACTATTAACTTGAGGTAGTTAACACGCCCATTACTTTAAACTATTATCACTTTTTTATAGCGTACACATTCAAAATCCTCTCTTCTAACTATTCTGAGATACGCAGAGCATCATTGCTAAGTGTGCTTCCTCTGCTCTATCATAAAACACTATGACTTAGTTCTTCTAACTGGAAGATGGGCCCATGGATGAACCTCTCCCCACCCTTCCCTCTCCACTCTCCTCAGCCTCCGATAACCAGTATTTTACTCTCAGTTTCTGCAAGATCAGCTTTCCACACCTGCCTGAGATGAGATAGCACTTGTTCTTGAGTGTCTGTCTTATTTCACCTAACATGATGGCCTTCAGAGCCATCCACGTCACTGCACATGAGAGTATTTCATGCTATTTTAAAGTAACTGAATAGTAATCCCTTGTATGTAAACATACCACATTATTTATTTATTTATTCATCTATCCAGCGATGGACACTTAGGGTTATTCTATATTCTAGCTTCTGTGCTCCATGCTGCTGTAAACACAGGAGTACAGATAGCTCTTTGATATATTGATTTCACGTCCTTTAAGTATATCCAGTAGTGAAATAGTAAGATTGCCAGAACATACGATAGTTTTATTGTGAGATTTTGATGAACCTCCATGGTGCATTCCATAATGTACGTATTTCAGCTGGCAGTGTGTAAGAGTTCTTTTTTCTATGCACACTCACGAGCATTTGTTATTTTTTTGTCTTATTTATAATCATCATTCTAAGTGAGGTGAGTATGATTTTGATTTGCATTTCCCTGGTGGTTAGTGATAGAGAACATTTTTCACAGATCCATTGGCCATTTATATATCTTTTGAGAAGCATTTATTCGGACATCTAGTTCCCTTTTATTCGGATTATCTGAAGGTATTTATTGAATGTGTGTGTTTATTTTGTTTTGTTTTGCTGTGGAGCTGCTTGAGTTTTTAAAAATAAGTTCTGAATATTAAACACTTGTCGGATGAGAAGTTTGCAAATATTTCCGGCACTGTATAGGTTGTCTTTTAGTTCTGTTAGCTGCCTTTGCCTTACATAAGGTTTTTATTGTGATACAGTCACATTTGTTGATTTTATATTTTGTTATATGAAATTTTGACATCACATCTAAAAATTCTTGCCCAGTCCAATTCTTGAAGCATGTCTTCTGTTTTGTTTTGTACTTCTGGCCTGTACATTTAAGCCCTAATTGATGTTGAGTTGATTTTTGTATATGGTGAGAGTTAGGGGTCTAGTTTTTTGCTTATGTATATGGATATCCAACCCAGCACCATTTATTGAAGTAACTAAATTTCCAACACGGTGGGTTATTGGCTTCTTTATAAAAAATCACTTGGCTATAAATGTGTGAGATCATTTCTGGATTTTCTATTCTGTTCCATTGGCCTGTGCGTCTGTTTTTGTGCCAATACTATGCTTTAATTCCTATAGTTGTGTAGGATATTGGAAGATCAAGTAGTGCAACGCTTCTCGCTTTGTTATTTATGCCCACGAAGACTTCGGGTATTCAGGATTTCTTGCAGATCCATATTTTGTTTTCATTTTTAAAATGCATTTTAAAAATAAAAGAAGGAAAACATATTAACAGGCAGACATCCATCTACAAAATAGCATAACAATACAAGCAATACAGAGTTACAGACAAAGTAGTAGGAAATTCACAACGGTTGTTGTATTACATATTGATATTTTCAAAGTGGTTTCTCAGGACAACAGAGACATGCAAGATTGATCAAATAATTAATCATTAACTGTTGCTTCAGTAAAGTGATAGAAGTCAGTAGCTCAACTATGTTAGCTATCCTGTATATACATATATATACAGTTTCCCTTTATACATACATAATTTCCCTTTCCTTCCTTTCTCTTTTCACTCACCCCAGTTGCTCCTTACTTTAGAGCATGTACCTTTCATTTCACAATGTCTGTTCTACCTCCTAGTTTTTATTTACTCTTTTAGATTCTAAAACTAGTGAGACAATATGTTGCTTACACATGGAGGTCTTGTTTATTTCACTTATGAATATGGTCTCTAGTAGTGACCATTTACCTTTCTTATTAGCTGAGTAATATTCCATTATATAAAAATGCCACATTTTTTCTCCAATCCTCAGTGGATGGACATTTGCATTGCTTCCATGATTTAGCTATTACAAATTGTGCTGCTATAAACATGGGTGCACATAAATCACTGTGATATGATGTTTCCAGATCTTCTGGGAAAATATCCAGAAGGAGAATGGCTGGATTGAATGGCACCTCCAGACCTAGTTTGCTGAGGAATTGGTTTCACCAATCTGCATCCCCACCAGCAGTGGAGAAGAGCTTCTATTTCTCCACAGCCTTGCGAGCTTTTGTTATTGACTGATTTCTTGGTGATAGTCATTCTTACTGGGGTGAGATGAAATCTCAACGTTGCTTTAATTTGCATTTCTCAAATGACTAATGATATTGAACATTTTTTCATGTATTTATTTGCCATTTGTATTTCTTTATCTGAGAAGTCTATTAATCTCAGATGCCCATTTTATGATTGGGTTTTTGAATTTGGGGAGCTTCATGGTTTTTAATTCTTTATATGTTCTAAATAGAAGACCTTTGTCCAAGGGACAGCCAGCTAAAATTTTTTCCCAATTTGTGGGTTTTGTTTTTACTCTGTTGGTGATTTCTTTAGATGCACAGAAACTTTTCAGTAGGATGAGATCCCACTTGAAGTATTCCCCTTGTGGTTTGGTTTTTGTTCATGAACTCTCTGCCTACCCATGTGTTTTCAAGGTTTCTACCTACTTTCTCTTCCAATAGATTTAGTGTTTCTGTTTTACTATTGAGATCTGTGATCCATTTTGACTTGAGTTTGGTGCATGGTGATAGACTTGGGTCTGTTTTCAGTCTTTGGCAGGTGGCAAGCCAATTTTTCCAGCACCATTTATGAAAGAGGCTATCTTTCTTCGTATGAGTTTGTTTGCCCCCTTTATCAAAGATTAGGACTTCCGGGAAGAAAGGGACCAGGTGAGCAGCAAAGGAGGGATTCTCCCTGATAAAGACCCCCAGCTTGAGACAGGCTTGGTGAGCTTGAATGCCGGGACCTCGGCTGGGAAGTTCAAACTGAACATGTTTCTCTGCGCTGCCGGAGGAGATGTGGCATGGCGGCCCAAATTGCCGTGGTGAGACGTGGGAAAGCCTGGAGTGCTGGGCACCAGAGATGCTCGGTGCAGTGCATGGGTGGCGGCTCGGCTGGGTCCAAGTGCCCTGGGGGTGCAGGCGGCTCAGTACCTCCAGCCTCCTGACCCTGAGCGGCTCACCAGTGACTGCAGTCAAAAATTGGCATTTTAGCAGCTGCAGTGCGGGGCAGTCTCGGAACCCGTGCTCCTTGGGCAGGCTGTGCAAATCCAAGTGCCGAACCGGGATCCCGCTCCGGTCCCAGCCCCCACAGCCAAGTCCCTCAGCGGCCTCCAGTCCACGGCCGAGGCGGCATGAGGAGCACAGAGGAGCAGAGCATCCCACTCCCTAGCCCAGACCCAGAGAGCGTGAGGAAACAGAAGCATCAGGGAGCGGCAGATTGTGGGTGTAGCACAAAAAATTGGCACTTTGGAATCTTCCTGCCTGCACGGATTCCGAAACTGGTGAGCTCTTTGTGCGCCATGACTGGATCACCGAGTGGGGGAGGAGATCCATCCCGATACCTGCAGGGAAAACTGGGAGGGCGGGGGAATGGTTTTACATGCTCCACCCAGGTCTCTCTGTAGGGAGTAGCTCACCCCACAAATAAGCATTTGAGCAGCCTTTAAAGCAGAACTCTCAGCAGAAAGCTTAAGGGACATTCTCCCGAAGAGAAGGAGTCATTGGAGCAGCCTTTGCAACAGACATTTGCCTCGTGAACTGCCTGGGTAGTTTATTGCTCAATATTTTGAGTCTGATACCCAAAAATGGGAAGACAGAAGAACAAAACGCAGTCTTAGAACTCAACCCCACCCAGAACAAGTCCTGAATGCGAGGATTCAGGGGAACTAGGAAGCCACATACCTGCAAGTTCTGAAATGATAGCATCCGAAATAAAGAAACAACTCCATCAGGCCATAGAAGAGCTTAAAGCCCAAATAAGCCACATACCTGCAATGATCTCTCAGACAAAAAATGAACTGAAAACTATAATGAAAGAGAGGTTCTGTACACATAGAGAAGAAATAGATAAAAGATTAAAAGAAAATAGGAAACAAATGGAAACGTTACAAGAGCAATTTAGGAATGAATTACGAAGAATGAAAGGGATTGCCAGGAATTGAAAACTTCCACTGAAAGCTTGCAAAACCGCTTAAATGAAACCGAAGATAGAATTTCAGACCTTGAAGACAGCATAGCAGCTTATGAGCGTGAGAGGAAGGATCTCATAAAATCATCAAAGACCCAAGAAACATCAATCCAACAGCTGCAAGATGAGGCAAAATGAAATAATATTCGAGTAATAGGAGTCAGTGAAATAGCAGGAGACAACACAAATGATATAAAAAGAATATTTGCTGAAACAATAGCAGAAAATTGCCCAAATAAGGTAAAAGATACTTAAGTACAGTTAATCGAGGCATATAGAACCCTAACTAGCCATAACCCAAAGAAAACCACACACAGACATACAATAGTCAAGATCCCAGATATCCAGCAAATGAACACAATATTAAAAGCTGCTAGAGAAAAGAAACAGATCACCTATAAAGGAAAGTCCATCAGAATCACAGCAGACTTTTCAACGGAAACCATGAAATCAAGAAGAGCTTAGAGTGACATATTACAGATTCTGAGACAAAACAACTTCCAACCCAGACTGATGTACCCTGCAAAACTATTCTTCAGATCCGGGGAAGATGGCGACCGGGTGAGCAGCAAGGGAGCGAACCTCCTTAATAAACACCACCAGCTCGAGACAGACTTGGTGAGCGTGAATGCCGGAACCTCGGCTGGGAAGTTTAAACTGGGCGTATTTCTCTGAGATGCCGGGGGAGATGTGGTAGGGCGGACCAGGCTGCCGGGGCGAGACGTGGGAAAGT
>PVLD010027766.1:0-20308 GCA_004027595.1 Dinomys branickii
ACTTTCCCACGTCTCGCCCCGGCAGCCTGGTCCGCCCTACCACATCTCCCCCGGCATCTCAGAGAAATACGCCCAGTTTAAACTTCCCAGCCGAGGTTCCGGCATTCACGCTCACCAAGTCTGTCTCGAGCTGGTGGTGTTTATTAAGGAGGTTCGCTCCCTTGCTGCTCACCCGGTCGCCATCTTCCTGAGTTCTCTACAATGTGAAATTCTAACCAGGCTATTTCATCTGTGTGTTTAGTCAGCTCTTCCTCCAACATTATACCTCCCAAATCACAGTGGCTTCAGGCAAAAGTATTTTTTCTTGCTTGTAAGACTGGGGAAGGCCTGCTCTCTGGCTGTTTCCATTTCGACTAACCTGAATTTATGTATACTGAGGTCCTGGCATGGCTAGTATTGTAGATTCTACTTTACTGATTCAATCCAGACTGCAACTACTAATGAGACTTGTTAAGACTTTCTTAATTCAACTCTTTTCCCATGTATGACTTCCGGAGGATACTGACTGGTTTTACAACAGAGGTACATCTCTGCAAAGGCCACAATACCAGATCAACTGGCATTATAATTCAGTGATATCAACTTATATAACTACCTGCAAACATATCAAAGTTTTGTAAACTTTGGAAGCCCTTGACTTTGGGACTTCAATACTAAAACATGAAGTGTCTGAGTGCATTCATTTTCATCACTGACTCCATCTACCAAAAAGAGTAAGATAAAATCCGGCAAATGCAAAAATGTCTTAATTCAAAGATATTTATCACAAGAAATATAAATCTTACTGAATAATATCCAAATAAAAAGGGAAATCCTCAGCAACACAAACAATCCATTAAAATGTTAAACTCAGCAACTATCAGAAAAATGTAAGAACAACTATGTATTACTTGTCTTGATGAAAGAATAAAGTGTTCTAATCAATCAAATTTTATGGCTCATAGTACCACACATAAATAGCACATATAATGTAACGCTTTATCAAATGAAGAAAGCTTCTTAGCGCTATGTAGTTTCCCAGAGGTTGGGGGGTATTAATATCATTAAAATAGTGCTTCAACTCTTAACTGAAATCTGGTCTAATTTGTTGAATGAAAATGTATACTTTTTAATGTTTCCCAATTTCAAGGAGTTGGTAATTTTAAGAAATGCCTATTTGTTAAACTTTTCCTTCCCTGTCCTATCTACATACTGCATGTACATCAAACGCTTAGTTTTAATCCGATCTCCTCCAGCAGATTTGTGTTTATTTGGCTAGATACTTGTCCACTGACTACTACGCCACTTTTTGTAGCACCACATGATATTGTAAAGTCACAATTCTTTCAGATTTTCCTGTGCGTCTTCAATTAGATTGTAAACTTGCTGGAGCGAGATAATTTCATGCCTTCTGAATCCTCTAGGGGGCCTAACCGCGTTCAGCAAACTCTTCTTGAGTCCTGAACTTTGCCGTTAGTGCCAAAGTGCACCTAGCTTCGGGGATGCCTCCTGTGTCTATTTTATCTGAGCTTCTTTGAGCTCATCGACACTCCCCGTTTCCTATTAGAACAAAGGCGCCGGGCGTGGCGACGCAGGCCTGTAACCCCAGCACTCTGGGAGGCTGAAACAGCCAGATATCGACGCTAACGCAGCCTTTTGTGAAATCTGAGTAAGAAATGTGACCACGCCCAGAGTGTTGAGACTAAACGAACCCGTCCTCGTGGCCCAGGAAGAATTTAAAGGCACGTATTTAAAAGACCACGGCAAAGCCTAGTTACCAGTTTACCCAGGCATCTGGAACTGCCGCAGTTCAAAGATGTTGACAAAGCAGCAAGGATCGGCGGTCTGGCGACGCGGTTGCTATAGTAACGGCCCGACGGAACTGCGCTTGCGCCGCCTCTGACTGCGCACGTGGGCCTGGACCTAGAGAATAGTTGAGCGACGACAGCAATTTACGGCAGCACAGTGACTTACGGCCGCCCCATCGTAGAGCGCCGTTGAGGGTGGATGAAAAGTCGGGAGTGTAAGTGAGGGTCGCCGGGGCTGGCCGTCTGTCAGAATGACCCAGTCGGTGGTTGTCCAGGGTGAGCAACGCCCCGGCGTGGGGTCCCGTGTCCCGTGGCGCGCAATGGTCGCGTTTCCTGGCTAACGTCCGTTCTCTTTCCTCTGCCCTGGTCGCAGTCGGCCAGGGTGGAAACCAGATCGGCTGCTGCTTCTGGGACCTGGCGCTGAGGGAGCACGCCGCGATCAACAGGTATCGGCAGCCCGGGGTCCCCCGCCCAGAGACGAGCGGGAATGTTTCATGGGATGCTTCTCTGTCCGGCATAGGTCGTGAGACGCTCGGTGACGAGCGTAGCCATTTGACTGAAGCACTGGCCACCGACATTGCCTCACCTCGGGGTCTTTCTTGGTGTCCTTGCGGCGAGCGGGCGGTAGAGGAGAAAGTTCCTTGTGAGACAGATACCACGTGTGGTTATTATCCTTAACTAGTCAGCTTCCAAAACCCCCCAGAATACACACAATTCATTTGATGCACTTCTACCGCCCTGTGGGAAATCTATCTCCCGGCTTTCACTGTTATACCGAGATGCTAGGAGAAGCTGCCGAGGTGTTTTTGTGGTATTTGCGTTTTCTTAGTCATTAGCCATTGCCGTACTGTGGAATTATTCAAAGGATTTTATTTGGAGAAGAGTTAAAGTAAAACTGCTATAAACATTTGTTGTTTTTTTAGAAAGAAATTTATGATGAGGCAATCAGCAGCTTCTTTAAGAATGTGGATACCAGGTAAGATAGAGGTAAAGTCCACCACACAGTACAAACCTTTCTTTTCCTGTCAAATTGAAAATTCTTGAAAAGGCAATAAAAGCAGTCAATAGCTATGAAGTGGTCTAGCATTTTTATTTTTCCTTATTGAAAACATTCTTGTACCAGCAATGTTTTCATATTCTGCAGAACAGGACAAATCTTATTAAGGAACAAAGGAATCTTTTAACTTAACCATGAAATAAACTTATTAAAGAGACAAGCTGAATTTTTCTCTGAAGTTGAAACACCTCCGAAGGTGTTAACACACCTAGTAATGGCTAACTTTGAAAAAATAGTTTAATTTCTCTGGTATTATGATCAAAAATACTTGCCCTAAGTACAGAGTGTGCCAGAATAGAAGAAAAGTTATGTATACTGCATATGACAGAGTATTTTCGTGTAATAAAGGATGTACGTTAAGTACCTTAGATCTTTGATCTGAAAGAATAATTTTGACAGAGTACATCCATAACCTTTTAATGTTCAGTGATTAAGTTTATAAATTTTAGGAATACTTCATAAAACCAAATATGGTGGGTTTGCACCGAAAATAATTCCTATTATCAAGCTTTAATATTATGCAATAAAAATTCTAATTCTAGTTTGAATTAGTTGACTGAATATTTGTGCTGTTATCTTCTAGGGAACACTAATTAGTCTTCATTGGTGAAAGCCTGGTGCTCAGGATTGCAGACTCAAGCCTGGCTGTTTGCACCTTGAAAATGGAGCCAGTGCTCTGCAGTACAGTGAGATTATCCAAACTCAAAGAAATGAGGGCTTAAATAAAGGAAAGTCAGGCTAGAAATTATAACTACAAAATACTACATACTCATAGGGACAGTTTGTATGAAATGTAGCAAAGCTACATAATTTGCCTAGTAACTATGGAAAAAGATGGAGGGAAGTTAGGTATATTAATACCCAGTGTCATCTGTCTTTATGAGATAGAGATAGTTATCATATAGACCATTCCCTCTTATTTGTACACTGGAACATCCTCTCTAAATTCTTGTGGTCGACACAAGTTGGCTTGTGTAATAGCTCTTTCAGATGCTTCTTCTGCTGAGTTAATATTCTCGCACCTTCCTTTCTCGATAGTCTGTTCTTCTGTAAATCTTTACATAGTTGAGACTCAGCCCAAGAGTTTTTCTTTTTACACTCTCAACTATTTTATGTAAATTGCATAAAACAAATATTACTATAATAAAAAATATATGTGAATATCTTAAGTCTTTTATCTGAAAGAGTAAGTTGACATCCAGGATATGTCCACAAGCTTGTAATGTGTCATAGGCTGTAATCTGAGAGAACATTCTTACTTTCCCAATACCAGGTTTGGGAAGAAGAGGACAAGAGGGATGGTATCTTGCTCTTTCTGTGCACATCAACACTAGACTCTGTTCACCAAAGTATCTTTTGAAAATGAGACCACATCTTCATGTACATTTCTTTATCAAATTATGCTTTTTTAATAGAATGATAAACATTTGCCTGTAATGGGAGTTGGGAAACCTTTTCCATAAAGGACCAGAGAGTAAATATTCTAAGTCTCCAAATTATAAAGTCTGTGTTCATAGCTCCGCAACTGTTTTTATAGCATGAATGAAGACATAGTGTCTCAGTTACTTTCATCATTGCTAAGGCAAAATACCCAACACCCAAAGTTAAAGAAGGAAGGGTTTATGGTAGCTCACCATTTGTAGAGGTTTCAGTCCGTAACTGGCTGGCTCTAAAGCAAGATGAGCGTGGCAGAAGGGAATCCCAGCGGAAAAATAGTTCTTGGCAGGCAGAAGATAGCAAAAGCGGCAAGCAGCAGGTAGTGGGCAGCAATGGCAGCTCTGTTTCTGTCCCTTCTATTTTATCCCTTAGGGCAAGTAGCATTCACACCCTTGATCCCAGCAGCACATGCCCTTTATTCATCCACCTCCTAAAAGCCCCACCTGTGACAACCACATGAGGCTTGGAGAGGACATCGAGACACAAACGGTAACACAGATGAATGAGGATGGGTGAATCTGAGTAAACGTTAATTACGAAGGTAGGCACCTAGTTGGATTTGGCCTAAGGTCTGTAATTTACTAACCCCTGGCTGTAGCGTCTGTGGTTAGCTCAGCTTCCCTTCAGATAGTCTGCTTTCTTGTGAACTGTTGTTATTGATCCAAATATTGGTCATAGACTTAAGTACTCTGGTAACTTACTTTCAGTATAAAATTCAAGAAAAAGCCTTGCTCATTGTGTGTAATTTTTATATCAGTGGTGTGTTTGGCTGCAACAGGAAACCTCATAGTGGTAGTTTAAGCAATGATAGTATGTTTACTATCTCACAAACACATCTGAATATATAGGATAGTCTAGGGGAAGATCAGTTCCTCTTTCTCAGTTTTCTTTGAAGAAAAATGCCTGGATGAACTAAATACTCTGTCTGTACTAGTCCTTTACCCTATCCTTAGTGTGTTGGCTTTTTGTCCTCATATTTATTCATGACTATAAAATAGCTCCAAGAATCACATTTTCTGTTAGAGGGAGGAGAAGGGAGTTAGGCACTAACTGCTTCTGGTCCTTTTTATCATAAAAGCTTCCCAGAATGCCTCTGCTTATCTCATTTGCTAGAGCTGAATTACATGACCAATCCTAACTGCAAATCAAGCCAGGGAGATAAGTACCTCACTTCTTCAGCCTAGTAGGAGATAAAGAAGAAGGAGGTTAGGAATGGCTTTTGTGTCTATCCCACCTGACCTATGGTGTATAAATTGAAGATGATGTTATTAGCCCTGGGAGACTATATGATTTTCTCTCTCCCTTCTTTGTTTTTTGTCATTCAGGGTGGTTGGTGATAGTAGTAGTATTTCCCAGGGAAAAATACGTTCTTTAAAAGCACGAGTAAGATCCATGCTTGGATATTTCCATTCATGTGTTTTTAAAATAACTATACTTCTTAACATGCCCATAAAATTTTAGTTTGATTTCTGAAGTACAAAAATTTACTAAACCATGTTCAATATAACATTTTGTGTCCACCTGAAATATTAGGAAAACTATACTTACTGTAAAACCACTGTAAATTTAGCATTTTCTCAGTATTGAGGGAAAATACTAGATAAGTAATGAGAGGTACCTTAGCTACAAGAACTTAAAATACAGTTATAGGTTAGTTTTTCATTTAAAGATAATGGAAAATTAATTTGCATCAGAGTTATTACGAATGCAAAACAGATACAGCCATGTTATAATGAATAAATAACCATAACCATATAATTTTTTCTGAACAGAATTCAACTCAATAGCCATATGTATAGTATTAGTGTCATTTCAGCATACTCCTTTTATGAGTATTTCTCTGTAAAAAAAAAAAAACTTTTTTGATTGTTCAGTAGTAATCTTTGACTATAATAAAGTCAGTTTAAATACTGTGGAACGAATTGAGCTGCTGAGGATCAGACCTTGTATTGGAACTGATGGACAGCAGTAGTTAATGTGCTAACTGGGAACCAGCTGCTGTTTCTGTGATCTCTAATATCCTTCAAAAAAAAAACTTAAGGTAGAGATTGTATGTTTGTAAGTTGTTAGGATAATCAGCATTTCATATACCCCATAACATAAAAGCTAGCATCCCAATCCAAACCTTCCATAGAGAGAAAAAGATACTCTAACATTTCCTGGACTATTGCAATTTGAGTTCTTTCCTACTACTGTGTAATTGAAAGTGGTGGAAGGTAGAGGAAACATTATTGGGAAAGAATAAGCACATTTCTTTAGCCTTTGACTTTTATCCAAGAAAGTACTCTGGTTTTCTCCTAGCAACTCTTGGATTTATATGATTGTGATCACTAAGATCCCAGACTTCACAAAATTACTTGGTGCTTGCATTCCTCTCTTATATCCATTATGTGAGGCCTATAGGCAAATAGAATTTTCTAAACCCTATAATATAATTAGGGAAAAGCCAGAAGCTTACCATATGGCTCTGGAAGGAAACATAAACATTAAGTTCTAGAACAGTTGTAACTCCAGAATTTGGATGCCTCAATGAACCCGGAATACTCTATCAAAATTTAGTTAATGCCCCGCAGAAAGCTGAATCAAGGACTTGATATGACTAAAGAAAAGTTGAGTTACCTGTTTTGTCAGGATTTTAATGCTAAGTGATGATAGTACCAAAACTCACCCCAGAGGAAGCTTAAAAGTCAGTTATCTGTGCCGTGTATTGCCTCTGCTAGAAAGCAAGGTAAAGTTGTGTGCCTTATTTACCTTTAATCCTCCATAAAACATCTCAAATTGGTTTCAGAGCACAGCTGTTTTTTTTCCTTTTATAATCTTACTCTGCTTTTAATACTGCTACCACAGTTCTGATAGTTCGTTAGGTGTTAAAGACAGCTTTTAAAATAAAATTTTATATTGTCAGAAATACCTTTTTAAAAATCCCTAAAATTACCAGTATACATCCCTATATAGTCCTATGTATCTAAAGTGTATAAAATGATTAGACATGTATACAGTGATTGCTATATATACAAGGAACACATTTACATAGTTTGATAGCCTTTGAAATACACTGCTATAGTATTTTAATTGTATATTTTGCGATAAGTAACATAAAACCAAATTCACAGATTTTAAATATGTTTAAATTGTAATGCTGTTGTAATCATTAATATATAAATGAAACTTGACTGACCCCTTCAGTTAGATAGTAGAGCAGAGTTTGGTGGTTAGGAGTGAAGGTTCATGCTGCCAGGCTCTACGGGTCTGAATCTCAGCTCTACCATTTACTAGCCGGGTGATCTGAGTGCAGTTCTTTAACTTCTCTAGGCTCCCTTTTCCTCATAAGCGTAATGAGAATGATAATACCTGTCCGCAGGTTGTGTGGATTAAGTGGATTGATACACATAAGGTATTTACAACCACGGCATGTAGAAAGTGCTTAGTGTTCACTACGTGATCACATGAACCAAAAAAAACATAAACCAAGCAGTTGTCTGAAGTACTGAATCAGAGTTATATAGTGTACCCTAAGGTTATTTCAGAAAATTTCAGTGTTACCTTTTTACTTAAGTCTTCTATATTACACTTTTTACGTTCCTTCACTTTGTTTTCATTTTTGTTTTGTTGTTTGCTGTTCGGGGGGTTCTTGTTATGTTTTGTTACTGGTACTGAAGATTACACCTAAGGCCTTGTGTACATGCTCTACCACTGAGCTACACCCCCCAACCCTCAGTACAATATACACAAAGTAAAAGAAATGGGAGAAAGAACATTTGCCTGTTTACATTTCCTATATATCCTTCCAGTCCTTTTTCTTCTTTTACTATACTTAATTTATAAGATGTGATCAAAAATAGAGTGAATGTTTTTATTTCTTACAGTAGAAAACAGGTTACCATTAACTCCTCAAAATACTCCCTCTTGTATCAAACACATGTATTCCATCCTTCTTTTTTTTTTTTTTTTTTTTTTTTTTTTTTTTTTTTTTTTTTTTTTTTTTTTTTTTTTTTTTTTTTTTTTTTTTTTTTTTGCGGTACTGGGGATCAAACTCAGGACCCTGCGCTTGCTAGGCAAGCGCTTATTCCACTGAGCTATATCCCCAGCCCTATTCCATCCTTCTTGCCATCTTCTGAAACAGCTTTGCAAATCCATTATTTGGCCTTTAGTTGTGCTGTCATGGCGGCTTTTGTATCCCGAATAGATTCAGAACATTTGCTTTTGTGGCCATCTTGACTTTGGGGAGGAACCAGACATTGCACAGTGCCATATCTGATAAGGTGGATGAGAGCATGCTGTAATATTTTAAAAGCTTGCATTTCTGTTCACCCTCTGTTTTGATCACATACCTAGAATTGCATAAAGTGATAAGAATAATGAGATAACCAAAACGAGGGAGAGTGTTTTGAGAGGGATTAATGGCAATGTAATTTTTCCTGTTACAACTTTTTAAAAATAAAACATTCAACATGTCAATTATACTTTATGTGTTTTCATTTTCAGTTATCAATTTTCTTTTAGGTTAAGCCCTTTTCACTAATCAGCAGAACTGTATGGGAAATCTACTTTTCTTGTACCTTTACTTTTGTACAATTCTCAGTGACATTTGAGGATATGTGAGGTTTTGAGGAACTCATACTTTCTCGTCATACTTGACTTATTTAATGCTGTATCATAACTGAGCATTTCTGGCATGTTCTTAATGTGTATATGCCAAACAATGTTAGTACCCTTGTTTACCCACGTTCAAGTTTTTCTCATCTCCAGTAAGGGGGGGAAAAAAGAGTAAAAGAAATTCTTCCAGTTCATGGTGCATGGCTGGTTCAGTGGTAGAATTCTCATCTGCCAGTTTCTTTAAATTAATTATTACATGGTTGTTCATTGATTTGAACTAGAAGTATATGATTGATCTCCATTGCTTTCTTTCTACAGGGAAGCCTGTAATTTAGAATTGAAGTATTTTGTTCCCCTATTCTATGAAATAGAAACAAAATAAATTGGCAGTTCTGAAATAAGATTAACAAGCTTTCAAAGAAAAAAATTGTAATGCTTTTTTCTCCAAGCTAAGATTATTAAGATTTTATATTCAACACATTATATATAATTGTTACACATATCATTTATTGTCATAATTTTTTAAAATTAAAAATACATTTATTATATAAATACACCTTTAGAAAAGCCATCCCAATCATTAAATTAAGAAAAAATTGTCTTTATACTAATGTAATTAACCTAGTAGTTTGAGTACATTTTCAGCAAAAGAGATTTACAGTTATTTTACCTTACTTAAAAATCCCTGTTATCCCACAACTCAGAAAACATACTTGATTCATAATTCACTGAAAATAATAGTACTGAAGACTGAAAGAAAAGTTCTTCGATGTCTAGTAAATACCCTCATAAGTAATCAAGCTTGCAAGTTTTGGAGTTTTTTAATGTTAATTCTTGCAGATATTTTCTATGCCTGTTTAGCTGTATGTGTTTTTCACATAAATGAGATAATAAAATAAGTATCACTGTATAATTTTTTCACTTTCTGTCTTAAATGTCTTTTCACTGTCAGCTTGACCTCATAGAATTGAATTGTACATGATATATACCATACGTATTTATTTATTATGTATAATCACCAAGGAATGCCTGGTATATATACAGTGCATTTGCGACTATAGCTATGGCAATATTTATACGTATGGAAGATGGAACCAAAGAATATGAGCATTTTAAATTTTGACTGATAACATACTAACTTTATACAATAATGTACCAGTTCATATTAACAATAATGTATACCCACACTGTCATTAACCACTTATCAATCCAATTAAATGTGGGATGACCAGACCTTGCATATTTTTCATTAATTTTTCTAATACAACAGGAAATATAAAAATTGCAGTTTTTATCATATTTATTCAATAGAAGAATCACCATAGATTTTGTTTTGGCTTTTTTTTTCTTTTTTTTTTTTTTCTTTTTGAGACAGGGTCTCACTATGCAGTTCAGGCTGGCCTTAAACTCACTTTGTAGCCCAGGCTGGCCTCGAACTTTCAACGATCCTCCTGCCTCAGCCTCTTGAGTGCTGGGATTACAGGTGTGTGCCACCACACCTGGCTAGGTTTTAAGTTTAATATCAATTGTACACTCAATATAGTTGAATTTTTCACTGTTTAATTAGTTATCTTTGCATGTAATGATTTCATTATGAAAATGAGTGAAATGTGAAAAGCCATCCCAAACCCATGGTTAGAGCCAGAAATAGAATTCAAGACTTAACACCTGACTATCCATGTTGCCCTCCTTTTTCCTTATCTGAAATTAGATTAGTAGATATATAATGACAAGAATAACTTGAAAATTATTTCTACCAATAAAACATAAAATTCCAAATTCTGCACAATAGCATTCTATATCATTTCACTATTTTCTTTTTAAAATTTTAATCCTTAGGAACAGGATCTGGACTTGGCACATTTCTTTCAAAGGTGCTTGAAGATGAATTCCCAGAAGTATACAGATTTGTGATCTCAGTTTACCCTTCCAGTGAGGATGATGTCATAACCTCACCTTATAATAGCATCTTGGCGATGAAGGAATTTAATGAGCATGCAGACTGTGTGTTGCCCATCGACAATCAAGTAAGAAGAGGCACTGAAGCTTGTGGACAAATGATGTATACTTAGTCCTGTGTTATGCTTGATGTGTTTATATCAAACATTTTATTCTATTTTCTCATCAGAAAAGAAAAATAAGTTTAAATTATTTTTCTTTCTTTTCTTTCTTTCCTAATAGAATATGATCTGTGTCCACTTTTCTTAGTAGTTTTTCTCCCAACATTTTTCTTCCAAAAGTCATTATTTGACATCATTAGCAGAATAGACCACGTGGTGAGTTCTGGAAAGTTGGGTCCAACTGTAAAGTGAGACAGTCTGGTTACTTCAGGTGCTAGGGCTTTTAAGAACCAGCGTAAGAAGCCCTTTGATGCAATGAACAACATCGTGGCAAATTTGCTGCTCCATCTAACAAGGTACTCCAGCTTACAAACAGTAGAAAAACCACTGTGCTCTTCATGGTGTTTTGACATTTCTGTAGTTGCATTTTTATTTTGCTAACTTGTAACAGCTTTTTTTTTTATTTTGTCTTAATTTTTACCTCTTGTTAGGGTAGACGAGTTTTAATTTCTGGATATTTCAGGAAATAAGTAATAATGTTCATAAGAAATGATTGGTAAACATAATGGAGAAGTACTAAATTAGACAAAATTAAACTTCTTTCTTTGCTATAGAATACTTTTAAACTAGCTAATCTATCACTCCTTGTTAGCTGATCTAAGAGTTTCGTGACATCAATAGCCAAGACTTCTCCGAATTACTATATTCCAGATTAGAGCGTAGAGTAAGCAAACCCTTACAGAATTTGGCAAAGTTTCTACAATGATTAATTTTTCACCGGTATGTGTTTAATCCAAAGTGTATCATTTTAAATTTTTCTCATTATTTTAATACCTACCTTTCAGCTCTGCACGGTTTGAAGGGTCCCTTAATATGGAACTTAGTGAAATCAGTATGAATTTAGTTCCATTTCCTCAACTTCATTATCTTGTGTCAAGCCTAACACCTCTGTATACACTGGCAGATGTTAACATTCCTCCTTGAAGGTAAGACGTAACTCAATTCTAATTTCTTGAGAACTTGAAGTACTTTAAAAAAATTTTTAAGAAAAAAGTTAATAGTAATTCTAGTTATTGGTATCATTTTATGTAAGAAGTATTTAAAATACAGTTGATAGCCATTTTTCATTAAAAGAATGCTTCTTTAGAATTTAAAAACGTTGGGCCAGGGATATAGCTCAGTGGCATAAGTGCTTGCCTGGCAAACCTGAGGTTATGAGTTTAATTCCTGGTACCAAAAAAAAACCAAGAACTGTTCTAGAATTTAAAAATGTTAGTATTAAACTATTTGAAATTTAATGAAGTGATTAAAATTGTAGGCTTTTGAAAATGCATAAAGATATGTAACACTTCCTTGGTGTGAAACTGTGGGCAGGTTTAAACTTTTCATTTTAGTTTTCTTTCTGTATAAAAATAAAAGAATGCTTATCTCATTTGCTTAGTGGGTAGATTTAATAAGAGTACATTTTAAAGCTTTTATCACAGTACAATGATGAGATATTATAGTGATTATATATCATTTCCAGAACACCTTGTTTTCTGTGTATGTGTCATTTTTAAACATAGAATTTACATTAATGTACTTAACAAAAAATGTGGTTTGAAAAGATTCTCTTATATACAGCGATAAATGACCATGGAAAGTTCACTGTTACACACAGTCGAAAGGAAAAAATCCTGTCAAACTCTTAAGGGGAGAGAGTACATGAGTGAGAAAGTGAAAATAAAGACTTTTATTGTTAAAGTTCTGACAGGGCAACAGTGCTATACTTGAGGAACATGATGATGAACTTATATGGTGCTAAACTGTGTATTGTACAATAGTATAATTCAAACATACAAAGTTAATTCTTAAAAAAGACATAAGATTTCTAATTAAGCATGAAGAAGCAATGTTTTTACTTGATCCTTCAATCTGAATATTTCAAAGTCAAGTAATTTATAATTCTACTTGATATATTTTAATAAAACTAATACCTGTGTCATTTTTATTGTAATCATAATTTTAAGGTGAACACTTATTTTAAAATTGTGTTAATGAAAATATGTAGGGAATTTTTCAAAGGTTAATGTCAAAACATTTGTCATAGTGTTCTTGTTGTCTTTGTTGGGATTTAGGAGATGCTTTTTCCTTCTGCTCTATGGTAGATATTTCAAAGTCTGCTATCACAGAATAATGGCAAATTCATTTTCCTTCCGTAAATAATAAACTTTTAAGATTGTACCTCTAAAAGTTTCGGCATAGTTATAAAAATCTTTTTAATTTCTTATAAGTAGTTTCCAAACAAATGACAATGATTTGGCTTGCAAATTTTGTTAAACATAATGTAATAAACAGGTCAATTCTGTACCTAGTCCATTTTTGTCAAAATAAGTTATAAGCACATTTGAATAAAAATGAGTATCCCAATAACTATAATACTACTTTAGCAGTTTGTTTAAAATTTTATGTGTTAGGAAAATAAGTTGAATATGGCTTTATTGTGTGGCTATTTTTAATCTTTTTTTATCTCTATCTCTAAAGCAGTCTCTATAACTTGTCTGCATGAAAATGCCCCCCCAAACCACATAGACACCAAACTTTTGAATGTAATAGCAGAGGATTTGTGAATCCCCCAAAGCTCACCTGTCCCTTAGGGGATCCTCTCCCTCCTCTGTGTAATAATCAACAAAGAATATGAGCTCCATCAGAGAAAGAAGTGTGTGTTTTGTTCACAGCAAGATCTCTTGCACTTATATTGTCAGCATTGGATAGGTATCTGATAAAAATAGCATATATTCTTGCAACTCTGCCTAGCTATTCTGCAGGTTCAGCACATAAAGCTGTGCCTGCAGTTAAACTAAGGAACATGGTCATGTTTATATTGAGTTAAATAGTACTTAAGAATCAAAATGAGACCATTTATAAGGAGGCTGTGTATTGGTTAGGTACAAACTCTTGCAGGTCACCTTTATTTTCCTCTGTAACTAAAGGAAAAAGACAATCTTATTTTATCTTTTACCTTTCAGGTACAATGCTTCTGTTTAAAGTCTCCCTTTGGGGGAGCACTGCTATAGACTTAAATCTTTGTAGGAGCCTCACATTATCCTTTGATACTTCTCTCCTGTTATTCACATTTATAATATGACTAACAAGGAGAAGTAATAGTCTTTAGTGCCATATATTTTTAATTAATTTTGATGGTTCTGACTATATTGAAGTAGATAAGCATACTGAAGTAAACAACAGTGATACTGATTTCAGAACTCAGTATCTGTAGTGCTCTTTAATGCAGTAGTCAACATTTTGTAGTTAACCTAAAATCAGTTACTACAGGTTTCTTTAAAAAAAATATGTATGATTTCCTCTCATCAAAATTCCTTCGAGAAAACAGTAGGTGCCTATGTAATATATTTGGAATATATTTAGAATAGTACGTATTATGTTAATATTAAGGACACAGTTTTTTTTACCCACAGATCACTGTCTTTTCATTTTAAAACTTACATATAGAAAAAACCAGTATTGTTTTGTATAAATAACAACTCTTTTAATTGTTCTAGGTTGGATCAGATGTTTTCAGATGCCTTTAATAAAGATCACCAGCTAATTCAAGCAGACCCGAAACACAGTCTCTATCTTGCCTGTGCCCTCATGGTTAGAGGAAATATACAGATTTCAGATCTACGCAGAAATATTGAAAGGTTTGTTTCTGTTTTTTAAGGTAACTTATGTGGACTGCTTGGGATAGTATAGCACAGCTTCTCTTCTAATTACAGCAGCGCCACTTCCTGAAGTGTAACCGTGGGCAACTGTTTAACCTTGCAGTGCTTGTTTTCTTCAAGTGTAAACTAAGGATAGTGTTGCAAAGTTATTTAGGAATAGTAAATAACATATGAGGCATTTTATTTTCTGAAAGTTTTCAGAAAGTATAGTTGATAGTTATTTTTACTGCCACCTCCATGCCTACTGCTAAGGAAGCTTCTAAGTTTGTTTTGGTTTTGACAATCTGTTTTTTTATGAAAACTATTGAATTGCCAATAAAGAAAATTATATCTTCATTTATTTTTAGCCCTGGATTTCTGATTTTAGAGAATGTGTGTTCAACTTTTTAAATCACCATCACAGCTAATGTAAAAGCCCCCAAATTGTCTCTGGTTCACTCTTATATCATCACACTGCTAATAGCAAAAAATAGATAACTTAGATTATAAACTAAACAATTATGATGATGCCATCAGTAATGTCCTTGTTTAGCTAATGTGGGCTGCCATAATGTGACAGAAATTTTAGTACCTTCGTTCTTATGTTTGCATTTTTGCGTCTCAGACTAAGGCCTTCTCTACAGTTTGTCTCCTGGAATCAAGAAGGCTGGAAGACCAGCCTGTGTTCAGTACCTCCTATGGGCCACTCTCATTCCTATTGGCTTTAGCAAATAACACATGTGTGAAGCCTACCTTCGGTGAACTCAGAGAAAGGTTCATGAGACTCTACAAGAGAAAGGTAAATGCATGCCTTTATGATTGCTTGTTTGGGTTACCTGAGGTTTAACAGTAAAAATTAGAACTGACCTTCCCTTTTCTGCAACGCTTCTTATACTGACTGTAATTAAAGAGGAGAGGCTCAATCATACTAGTTTTTACTCTACATGAGAAATTTCATCAGTATAGGATTAGGCAAAATATTCATTTGACAAAAGCTCTCATTTCCGTTGTAGAGCTGATTAATTTTAGCAAAGGCTATTTACCTTATAAGGCAGTTGGCTATATTAAGATTCCTGGAATGGTAAGTGTCCTCCACTGTATCGTTTGTAGCCTCACCTCCATCACTGTCTTAAGTTGAAGGGTGGAGGAAAGCTGTTTCACAGAAGCCGTGTCATCTTTGTCAACACGCATCCCAGAGTATAACCGGCTGGACGCCACCAGGAGCATTCCTGTGGAGGATGTGCCTCGGCTAAGCATAGCCGGGTGAGAAGGAAACCCAAAACACAACTGTCACTTTGCCTAACTTCACATTGGTTCTTACTACCTGTTTCAGCTTTTTTGCAATTTAGAAAATATTTAAGAGTGTTTTCTGCTTAACCACAATTTATTTTTGATACCAGTGTGTGCAATTAGTGAAGCCTATATACCTCAAGCAATTTGAGAAAATTGAAAGAATGCAGTTCTTCAACAGATTGCTTTATTTATAACCCCATATTTAGACCTTTATACACTGATAATAAAAATCATGTACAGATATATTTTTATACTGATACTTATATTTTGATATTCTGCTTAAATTCTACCTTTAAAAATAGGTATAAGGAATAATAATACAGTAATATTTCCATGTAATAGCCACTAACTTTTCAGGGATAGATTTTATTACAACTGTTAGGGAGATTTTGTTTTTCCTTTGGATAACAATTCTTGCACTGAGAAGAATCACAATTTAGACATTTAACCTGTATTTATATTAAATTATTTTAAACAATTGACTTTTTATCAAGCCAACTGATATTATAATAAATGTCCATGTTTTTAAATGGTGCTAGTTGTTATTGTTTTGTATATCAGCATTTTTATAAGTGAACAAAACATTACTAAGCTTCATAGTCTCTTCTGACCATTGTAGTACTAAATGGTTGTGGTAGTATAGTGTGTTCAACTTACTATAACCTGAAATTTGAGCTAGCATTAATTTATTTTTAATCACAATTTCTATTTCAGATAAAAAAATGGATTTATGATATAAGACAGTGATTTTTAGAAATTTTTTTCAAGCCAAGATCTATTGTATATTTTCTTTAGTGTTTGTCTTTTAAGTGTTTTTCCTTCGCAAGGTGTTACTACTGTTCTTGGTCCTTATCTTGGAAATTTAGTTTTTTTACATTATTTAGTATAAAAACTTTTGGATTAGACTTGTTAAAAGTAGCCAGAAAGTTGCACTTTCCTCTATCCTGAAATAAATCATAACTAATATTTAGGATTGGGCATTGAAAATTATAAATATTCTCAATTATTTTGTAAAATAAAATTTTCTTGTAAATAGTAAAACTTTCTCATATTTTGAATGCTTAGATAGTACCACGTGACTATATTACATTATTGTAATGTATTTGTAGAAGTGAATTCAATTTTAAATTAAGTTTTTTATATATTTTTAGGAAAAACTCCTTTAGAAGCTTCTAATATCTTAAGTACAGGGATCTAAGAACATCTATTCTTAGTACTTTAAATCCATTAAGCAGATTTACGACCACTCTACTTTTTTAATTATATGATATAATTGATTAACCTTAAAATACCCCCATATACACACATACGCTTGGTTTTATAGAATCTTAAGCTCAGAAAATATGTCTCCAGGCTCTCTGCAGTTTTTCTGACATACACAAGATGTAATCCAGTGCATCTTCCACTCAAATGACCCTTCACTTGGGCATTCAAATTGAATGGTAATCATTTTAGACTTAAATTGGAGATGCAACATCTCTTATCTATGCATAGTCCACAAAAAGTGGGTTTGTAACTCTGAGTACTTGAGCATCCAGAGAAGACAAATTTTTCGGCTTTGGGCAGTTGGAAAATAGGCTGGCATATTTGTCCTTTGGGAATCTGAAAAGAAACAAAATTAAGAGTAATTGTTTAAATTTGCTTATAATATGTGAGCAAACATTGTGTAGAACATTTTTGGCACAGACAGATTGGACAGTTTCTGGGGCATTACTGATTGCTGTCTAGTGACTTGCAGCACCATGTACCTTTAAAATGCGCCTGAATCTTAAGTCTGTCCTCCTTGTTCTTGCTCCATCATATTGCAGGACTCAACTTTTTCTTGTTTTATTTTATTCAATTCCACAATCCATGAACATGTTTGCTATGAAGAGCTATGTCTTATTAAATGTTTATTTACCTATAGCATAGCAAATTCCCTAACACAGTTCAGACATTTGGGGGTAGATATATAGATGAATATATATCTTCCTAAAAAATTGATCTGTCAGCTTGCTAATATACTATGGAATCCATTGGGAATGATAAAGGTTTTATATCATTTCTAAAAATTATAATTGTCTTCCTCCTTCAAGAAGTAAATATTTGATTGTAGTCCTTTGCAAATAAACTTATAAGCAGGGCATTTTACAAATGCTGTGACCTCCAAGTTTATATAAGATCAAAACTCATCTATTCCAATTTTATTACAAATTCACTTGGCAATGAAAATTTTATATTCATTACTTTGATTCTACCGTGCATAATTAATATGGAAAAGAGAAAAGGTAGAATCTGAAAAGGATACATGACAGGTTACAACAAATCAGGCTGGCCAAGACCTACATTACTACAGCTATTACTGTTCTACGGCTGTTAGAATATAAGAGAATCTTCAGGTTAATGTTATCGCTACTAGGTAAAATATTCCCTACAAAGTGCAGGAAGGTTAATATCTATAACTACACCTGGTTTTCCTTGAAATGATTTTTACTCATTATAATGAGATGGTTACAATGAGGTTGTTTTATTTTTATGAGTCATACTGTCTATTCAAAATACACATATTTACATTATAGAAAGTTGTACTGGATTTTAAGGAAGTCTAATTACATTTTACCTTTACTGTCTTTGACATAGTACTGTTGCAAGGCTGAATATAGCATAATCTTTTCTCTTTTCTCATTTCACAGTTGCTGTTTTCATTGGTTGCCCTGTTAGATATTCCCATCCCACATGTTTTGGAGCATGGAGTCGACTTGGTTGCATGCACAAGACATTTTCTTTTCCAAATAAGTGGAAGGCTCCTGTAAGCTAAAATTAATGGAGGAATAAAAGAACCTTATTGTAATTCATCATTCGAGTTCCAGTTTTCCCACTACTCAAATTACCTTTCAGTCAGACATCACAGTTCATTTTCTTAGAAGGAATAAAATTTCCATCATTCAGTTTAGTCCCAGGGGCCCCAACCACTGGGCCAATAGCCTGTTAGGAACTAGGCTGCAGAGCAGGAGGTGAGTTGTGGGTGAGGGAGCAAAGCTTTATCTCTATTTACAGCTGTTCCCCCACAGTTCTCATTACCGCCTTTTTTTTTTTTTTAAATAAAAGCACAAAAACATATTAACAAACAGACACAAATTAGCATAAGAAATAGTACAATCAAAGCTGATCTACAGACAAGGTGACATGGACTCAACAATGGTTGTTGCTCTACCTATTGATATCTTCGAAATGTATATACATGAACACAGATACAGACATACGAAATTGGTCAAACAATCATCTCAACAACAGAAAAACACAAAAAACAAAACAATACACACAAAAAAAAATAAAATAAGTAAAAACCACCAATAGTTGCTGCTTTGCATATCGATATCTTCAAAGTGTGTGCTCAGGATAACACATACAGACATACAAGATTGATCGAATAACCTGTGATCAATTATTCCTTAGCATTAATTGATATAATACACTAGTAGAACCATGTTAGCCCTCCTGCATATATTTATATACATATATACATACATACATTTTTGCCTCTTTCTTTTCTCCATTCCCTCGTCCCATCTGTTCTTTGTTTTTGAACAGATTTCCTTCATGTCTCTTAGTTTATATTCCCACCCTCGGGTTCTTACACCAGTGATACAATACATTGCCTGCACATGTATTGCTGATTTATTTCACTTATGACTATGGACTCCAGTTTTGACCATTTGCCTGCAAAGTCCCCAAAACTGTCTTTCTTTATAGCTGAATAATATCCCATTATATAAAAATGCCACAATTTTTTAATCCAGTCTTCTGAGGATGGACACTTGGGTTGCTTCCACATTTTAGCTGTTACAAGTTGTGCTGCTATAAACATGGGTGCACATATATCAGAATGATATGATGTTTTCAGATCTTCTGGAAAAATACCCAGAAGGGGAATAGCTGGATCGAATGGAACCTCTAGACCTAGTTTGCTGAGAAATCTCCAAACTGCTCTCCACAGTGGCTGCACCAGTCTGCATTCCCACCAGCAGTGTAATAAAAGTCCCTATTTCTCCACAGCCTCACTAGCATTTGTTATTGGATGACTTTTTCATGCTGGCCGGTCTTACTGGGGTGAGATGGAATCTCGTTCTTTTTATTTGCATTTCTCGAATGACTAAGGATGTGGAACATTTTCTCATATATTTATTTGCCATTTGTATTTCTTTATCTGAGAAGTATGCATTCATCTCAGATGCCCATTTCTGGATTGGGTCTTTGAATTTGGACAGGTACATGTTTTTTAATTCTTTGTATGTTCTAGATAGCAGTCCTTTGTCTGAGGGACAGCCAGCTAGGATTTTTTCCCAATTTGTGGGTTTTCTTTTTACTTTGCTGGTGATTTCTTTAGATGTACAAAAACTTTTCAGTAGGATGAGG
>PVLD010027767.1:0-20304 GCA_004027595.1 Dinomys branickii
AGCTTTCTGCTGAGAGTTCCGCTTAAAAGGCTGTACAGATATTGGTTAGATACTCCCTACCTAGTGACCTGGGTGAGGTGTGTAAGACCGCTCCCCCGCCCTCCCAGGGTTCCCTGCAGGTATAGGGATGGATCTCCTCCCCCACTCGGTGATCTGGTCACGAGCGCCGATATCTCACCAGTTTTTGGAGTCCCTGCAGTCATGAAGGTTCCAAGGTGCCAGTCTATCCTTTGGGGCTTTCTGCGCGGCCCGCCCGATGCGCGCGAAACATGGGACCGCTGGGCGTTGCCGCCGCCAGAGAGCCGATCTCTGTCGGGAGTCGCCGGAGAGCTGCGCCGGCTCGGGAGGCGGGAGGGACCGAGCTGTCCGTGTTCTCAGGGCGTTAGGCCCCAGCAAATCTTCCTCCCCGCTCCCGGCGTTTGGGGCCCTCCGCGCGGCCCACCCGACACGCGCGAAACGTGGGATTGCCGGGCGTCTCCGCCGCTAACAAGCCGATCTCTGTCAGGAGTCGCCGGAGAGCTGCGCGGGCTCGGGAGGCGGGAGAGACCAAGCTGTCCGTGTTCTCAGGGCGTTAGGACCCAGCAAATCTTCCTCTCCGCTCCCGGCGTTTGGGGCCCTCCGCGCGGCCCGCCCGACACCTGCGAAACGTGGGATTGCCGGGCGTCTCCGCAGCTAACAAGCCGATCTCTGTCGGGAGTCACCGGAGAGCTGCCTGCATATTAATTTTAAATGACTATGAACATATTGAAATTTTCCAAACTTGGGTGAAAGTTTTAAGAAATTGATATCACGTTTTTAATAGGAAATTGTTGTAACTCACCCCAATAAATCCATAAGCTTTATGAAAGTATTTAATTCCACCTACATATATCCTCTTTAACAACTATGGGTGATCGATTTTAATGACACATAAATTACTAGATTTGTACTGGATGAACATTTCAACATTGTCACAGGTCATTGGGTTGTTTTGGAATATGTCACCAGGTTGTACAGAAGTTCATGCTATCAAATATATCATATGTACTTTAGCAAGATATTCATCAGTTCTTTGGCTCTTTAGTACTTTATACACTGCAAGGTACTCTATTTTCAAAAATTAGATTTCAGATTTGCAAAAGATGTGGATGGACATATAGGCATTTGATAAGAGAGTGGAATTTTCATATATTTTTTCAAGTATCATCTTTTTTGTGTTTTCCTTCTCCCTGATACAATGTCTTAAATGTTATACTGCTCAGAGTACACTGCTATTGTGAAACACAGCTGCAAATAGGGAGAGCATTGGGCCCCTCATTTGGAACTGAGATCTCTTTTTTTGTGCTGGAGGATTTCAGATTATAATTTGCAGTGGGAGAGAGTCACTGAGGGTGGGAAAGGACAAGACATGGTCAATTAGGTGCCACACAGAAGGAGAATTAGACATAACTCCTTTCAAGATCTTATATAATAGCTTTAAAATACCCAATGAAAGTGCAGAGTGATACACAGAGGACAGAATTTTAAAGACAAAGTAAAATATCTGAAGTTAGTCAAAAGTATCTTTAATCTACGAAATCTGGTTGGGTATAATAGGGACTCATTGTCTACCTTAAATAAATTTCACAGAACGCAAGTAACTAACACCTACTTGACCACTAAAAGTAGAAAACAGTAATTTATTTTAAAGATAAAGAAGCTATAAACCCTACTGTGCTGGTCAGCTTTCCTTCTGTTAATATATAATATTTGTTGTCTGCAATTTAAAGGAAGAGAAGTGTGATTTATTTTTTTTAAATTTTATTTCTAGTACCAAGAATTGAACTCATGACTTTGTGCTCACAAGGTAGGCATTGTACTACTAAACTATCTTTCCAGCTGAGAAGTTTGATTTTGACTCATGGTTGCAGAAGTCTCAATCCATGGTCAGCTATCTTCAAGGTACAAGGGCTAAGTAGATTCTAAAATGATTCAGTCCATATTTTATTAGATCCAAGACAAAGATAGCATATGAAAGGGCATGGCAGGTGATAGCTCCTCCATCAGGGCAGCTAGAGAATACAAAAAGGATGGAGAAACTGTGGCAAGAATGCATCTTTTTGGTTATGTGCCTATTGACTTGCCTCTCGTGATAAGTCCTCACCTCTTAACAGATTTCAACTACAGAACTCACAAACGGATGTTCCCACTCATAAGTTCCATGCCCCATGACCCAGATAGCCACCAAAAGCAACACTGAGAACATGTGACTTTAGATAGACATTTTAGAACTAAACAATAACAGTTTGTCCTTGGACCCCAAAAAGCTCATGTGAACTTCATCACTCAAAATGGATTTAGTTCATCTCTAAGAGTTGTTCAGATTTAACACTTACAGGACTGCTATGAAGTCCAAGTCCAACATCGCCTCTGAGACTGAAAGCAAACTCTTAGTCGTGAGCACCTCTAAAAATTAAAAAGAACATTAAGCACTTCCAAATTGCAAAGGTACAAGGTAAATATTCCTATTTAAAAATAAAAAAGCCAAAATAGAGACGTTTCAGTCAGCTTCCTCTTGCTGAAACATAATACTTGATACCCTCATTTTAAAGAAGGAAAGGTTTGTTTGGTTTTTGAGGCTTTGATTAGACCTCTAATTATAAACCATTATAAGTGACAATAAAATGCAATGGTAAAGAAGCAAGAGTGAAACACTGCATGGCAAAGCTTACATTCTGTAAGTCCACATCTTACACTCTGGGTTTGTTCTGCTGCTATCTGAGTTCTGTAAACTTAGGCAATGTCCCCCATCTACATGTCTTCTCTCTTGGTCTGGCTCCATGCACAGCCTGCTTATTTTCTCAGCAGGTATCCCATGGTCTTGGCAACTCCAGCAACCTGGGGGTCTTTGATTTCATGTTCAGAGCTTTCAACTGAGGTACCTATACCACAGCCTATACACAGCTGGAATGTTGGGTTCCCTTGAAATATCCTTCAGTAGATCAACCCAGTTCCTTTAAATTCAGCCTCATATTACATTTAAAGACAGGACAAATTTTCCAGAATTAAACATACATCATCTCAATTGTATTTCCTGACATGTCTTCATTTCTATGCAAAACCTCACAATCTCAGATTTCACTTCCCACTTTGCTACAGCATTTCAGTCTCCTGAACTATGAGCAGTCTTACCCATCGTACTACATTTAGAGCATTTTGGATTTTGCCTCTCTGATCTCTTTAAACCTTTCCAAATTCCTTCTGCAAACTATTTGCAAAATATCCTGAATCACATGATCAAGTATAATCTTAGCAACATCTTCACTATTAATACAAACATCAATATTAGTCATTTTCCACTGCTGGACCAAACTATATGATACTTCGAATTGTAGAAGAAGAGAAGTTTACTTTGGATTGTGAATTCAGCTCAGGGTTGTTTGACCCTAAGGCAGAGAACAGCGTCATGGATGGGCACAGAGGAGGACATCCTCTCCCTTCGTGGCAGTCAGGAAGCAAAGGATAGAATATATGCTTCCATGTCACACTGCTATTGGTCCACCTCTCCTAACCAGGTTTACCTTCTACCAGAAAATTTAACCATGAACTCAGCAATAGGTGAACTCATTGGAAAGTACGGTGCTCCAATGATCCAGTCCAAAAACCCACTGGTTTATTTCTGACTTTTTGAGGGAACAATTAGCATCTACACCATAATAAGGAGCTTAAAAAGAAACACTTGATCAACCAATTCAAATTGCCATGAACAATGCTATGCTATTTTGGTGATATGTACTACAGACATAATGTAATGAAAATGACATTAGGAGATACTACAAGTTAATAAAAGAAGTAGAATACTGAAGCATAAAGAGGGCGTTACTGCATAATTGAACAGACATTCACTCTAAAAGTAGAATGTTTAGCTTCATGCATTACACTCATGCAGTATGAAGTGCAATATTTATTTCCCAGATGTTTCACTTCCACTGTGAGAATCGTGAAATCAATCGAAGCTCATAGGGATGAATTATGTCTAAATGTCACCCTGAAGCATCATGTGGACATGGAATTTTTTCAGAGGTGGCCGAGTATAGAGTTTGTAATTGGTTTGTAATACAATGCTGGGATGAAGGGTGCTGGGATTAAGAGTAGATGACTGCTGGATCCATCTACTGATTACACTGGCATTCCTCTAATCCCAGCAGACTGGATAAGGTAAAACGCCAGAAAGAGGCTGCTCCCACTCTCCGCATTTCTCTATCATTGATTTTTCTGTCATCCGACACCATGAACTGTTGGCCCTCTGCCATATGCCACCCTGCCTTGGAGCCAGCCAATTATAGACTGAAACCTTTCCAAACTGACCTAAGTAAACCTTCCGCCCTTTCACTTTGGGTGCTAAGTATTTTGTCTCAGCAATGAGAAAAGTAACTAAGAAACCCATTAATGAAGAAAGTAAGCTCACGATTTTATTAGCCCAGTGAAGGAAACAGGTAAAAATCACTGCACCTTAAACATGACCTTATAATGAGCCAATTGTTCTCCCTTCCTTACTAGTTCATTATGCCTGCAACCTATCTCTTTAGCCTATATTCTTTTAATGTTTACTTTTTCAGAGATACATATATAGAGATAAGTCAATAGATACATACAGATATAATACAGATAGATATAGAGAGACAGAGACAGAGATGAGATGATACAGATGGGGGTGGAGATAGAGATGGAGATGGAGGCAGAGGTAGAGATACATATAGATATAGGTACAGGTATAGATATACATGATGTACATAATGCAAAGCGAAGCTTTAATACCTATGTACATTATATGGTGATTAATTTGGTTTAAATAGTATATATATATATATATATATATATATATATATATATATAATCAAAATGTCATTTATTTATGATACAACATTTGAACCACTTTTATTTTCTCTACTTTGAAATATGCAGTGCATTTACTATGGTCACTGCTGTGCAATAGAACATGAGAAGTTCATCGGATTTTTTTTTTCAAACTTTGTTATCATTTACCAAATGTTAGTAATTACTTAACAGTATTGTTAGCTTGGGTTATTTTCAACTATCCAGTATTACGGATCTTGTAGTAGCCCTAACTTTATTGAATAGCTTCTCATTGCCAATGGATATGTGGTAACATCTGTGTTCTTTTCATGTTTCTTTAGTAAATTTTCTTTTTCATTTCAAAGAGAAAAGAAGAAAAAAAAATAACAAACACAAAGACAGAAATAAAACAACATAAAAAGAACAAAAACACCTATCTGTGTCTTAAATGAAGTGGTGGCAATTGGTACCTTACACCTTCATTTCAATTTAGAAAAATGAAAGGATATACTATAATAGACTAAAAAATCCAAACATGAATGTCAATCTCCTATAGAGAGAAAATAATAATTAAAAATAAAATGAATTAATTTTTAATTAATATAACTTCTCAAACAATGGCTTAGGATATATTTTACCCTAATATATATATATATATATATATATATATATATATATATACACACACATATATATACACACACACACATACACACATACACACATGTGTGTATATGTGTATATATGTGTGTATGTGTGTGTATGTTTGTGTGTGTGTATATATATATATATATATATATATATATAATTTCAGTAGAATTCTCACATTTATCCTAAAAAAAGTTTATTTATTTTAAAGAGTGTTTTTTTAAACAGTGAATGTCACTAGAAGTTGACAGATTCAGTGGGATCATGACTATACAGGGAATTGTGAATGGAAAGTTTTGCAAATTGGCCAGACTGGGAAAACCATTCATGGTTTTTAGTTTAGCATTAAGCTCCATATACATAAAAATCTCATGTTTGTCTTCAAGGTATTTGTAAATATTAATACAAAATATAGAATCTTTCTATTATTTAGAACTTAGTTTGGGCCAGGGGTGAGGCTTAGGGGTAGAGTTCTTGCTTTGCATGTACAAGGCACTGATTTTCACCCCAAGCACCATTAAAATAAAAATTAAATTAAATTAAAATTAAATTTAGTTTTTGCTTGAAATGTTTCACATTCTCAACAATGTAAAGCCATCTTGACATTAAACAATAATAGAATATTTGAAAAATTATTGGTGAATATTTTATATTTTGTCATATTTGTCCTCTACTTATGCTGTGTTAACTTCCCTTTTGAATATTTGTGCCTGCTAAGCATAAAAAAGCAAAGTAAAATAAAATTTTAACTAATGTGTAAAGTCCTGTTTAGACTGTAAATGTTCATTAGGTTTACATATTGTTTCACTTTGCTCCTTCTTGATCTTTAAATTTACACATTCAAAGAGAATATGAAAGTATTTCAGACAGTTGAGTTACTTTATGTTTTTCGGACTTCATTGAGATCATAGGCCTTCTGGAGGTTTCTATCATCAATAATTAGAAAGCACTGCTTCACTTTTGAATGGTTATAATTACATAACTTGAGAATCATCATTGAAGGAAGAAGTATTCTCTAAGAGTGACTGAGCACAAATAATCATATCATGGCATATTTTTATGACTGCTAGATCCTATGTTTAAGAGCAATATTAATTCAATGATTTTGTAACCAAAATTTAAAAAAGAGAAGAATAGGATGGTTGGTTTGAAATAGTTCAGAAAACAGAATGTATTGTTTCAATGTGAAACGAGATTATGAGTAAAATGTACACTGAGGTAGGCATAGGAATATTGCTACTTCAAGAAAATGTTATAGAACAAATGATACATGTGTATATCTGATATAATTCTTGTAAAGACAAAATGCAAAGCCCTAAAGAGACCTGGAAAGCATATCTCACCCACAGCTACTCTGATTTCTCTTTACCTAAAAATCTCCGTGTGTTCCATCCTAATTTAGTGGCTATATTGTTTTAAAAATTTAGGACACAGTGGCTGGGAATAACTGTTAGAATCTTAACAGAGCTTGGCAGTTTTTAAGTTTTCAAAGTAGAAAGCAGAATACAAAGGAGTTATTTTCCCCGCGTTATCATTTCTGGGTGGGGAGAGTGAAATTCACAGATATAGCTAATGTGAATATAGTTAATATGGCTAATATCGCTAACTCACAAACATAGCTAATGAGAAAGAAGAAAACAGAAAGCTTGTTTGTCTTCAGCAAATAATGTCAAGCACATGTGAAAAAAGTTGAAATTATAAAGATTCACTGGTGACAGTTGACTCCTTTTTCTCAGAAAGTCTTAGGATTTTTACAAATCCCTGCCTTTCCAGTGGTTTTCTGAATTTTTCACCTCCTTGCTCAGGGTCACAGTAAGTTATCTTATTTAATATTATTTGGGTTTTCTTTCTACTCAACGATCTGCTCATCTATTATTCTTATTTCCCTTTCTCTCTTTTTGTTATGAGTATTTCAAGCACTTGACCTACCTATGCTAAGTCGTACTCATTTTCTACTGATACAATTTTCTACTTCTTTAGAACATGGATGAAATGAACACTACATGCACCAGGAGACAGAATATTTAGTTATTTATACTCCCAGACCTGTGTGATCCAAATGATTGAAAGTTCCATTTCTGTTTAGGAGATACTTGACTAGAAAAACACTATTTTTTTGAATCAACATACTGTCTTCTTTCTCACCTCTTTCCCTTCCTTCATTCCCTCCTTCCCTCCTTCTTTACTTCCTTTCTTCTGCTGTTCCTTCCTCAAAAAGTCAGTCTAAAGATATTTCTTGCAGGGAGCAAAGAAAGTTAGAAACCCGCATGGGGCAGGGAACGCAGCACCCTGGGGCAAGATTTGAGGTGCAGCGGCACGAGAAGGACTGTTTCTGAGAGAGACCAGAGGCAACTGGGGAATCTGATGGTGGAAGTTCCAGCCTGAAGGTGACACAAAGGGTGAGACAGGTGGGGAGGAAAGTAACTGATCAGTCCCAAGGCGACTGCACCAGGGCAGATGTGCATTAATGGAACATGAATTTGGGCTGGAAGCAACAATAAGCCTCAGGAGGATGCAAAGACACCAGTTTGTGAATGGGAGGTGAATGGAGACAGTGATGGTAATGGGGAAATCTATGCCAAAGAAAGGTCAGATGCAGTGTGTGTGTGTGTGTGTGTGTGTGTGTGTGTGTGTGTGTGTGTTAAAATCATTTCCAAGCACAAGAAGGCAAGCAGCACTAGAAGATTTTAAACTGAGGAGATGGAAATATCTTGACTTCATAAAAGAGCTACTCAAAATATGAGAGTAACCATGATTATTTCTCACATAAGACCAACTCTAATGTGTACTTCTAGCAGCTACTATAGGAAATATCATAATTTATGGACATCTGTTAGAATACTAAAAAACGTTTCTCAACACCATTAATTATAGCTGTGATGCTAAGCCCAAAGAAACCATGTGAAATGATCAAACAGTTTACTAATAGTTTAACTGCATCACATCACAAAACTCAAAATATTTATGGCAGTTTAAATGATTTTACACCCAAATCTTCAATGTGTAGCATAAACACCAGAACTATATCACATGCAAATCAATGGAAATAATTCTATGATCACAGAAAACCTACTCAGTCAAAATTGTTCTAATTTGATGCATATAGTACATTTAATACACAGCAACAGTTAAACAGTTATAACTATGACTACATTTCCTTTGCTGGAAAAAAAGGAAAAATTTTGAATGTGTTATGTGGATACTCAAGGCCTTAAATTAATCTAGTTGAACTTCTACAAGTGAAAACTACAGTGTCTAAAGGAAAAATAAAGGCATTACTAGTTATTATAGATTTAAAAAGATTCATCTTACATTGGCATTATGTGTTTGATCGCCTCGATAAATTTTTGTTCTTTTTCTCATTCATTAGTTTCTGAAAGTAGTGTATTAAATATTTCAAAAATTTTTACTTCTTTTCCCTGGACTTCCATCAGATGGTGTTTTATATACATCATTATATTTTCTCATAGGCATTTATTCATGATGATTTTATGCAGTTGTTCAATTCTGTCTTACTATTTTTCCATTCTATTGTATTCCACTGTTTTTTATGCAAATGTAATATCGCATGTACAAAAAAAGAAACAGGTAATTTTGTTCATGTTTACCATTCTTACTAGTGATCTCAGGTTTTTCTTCAAAATTCACTATTTAAAATTAATTTTTCACCTTCTGACTGTTGAGTCTTGTTAAACTAAATCTGACAGACTTTTTTTCTTCATAAATTTATTTCTGTGTTTACTGTAAGTACTGGTATATCAAATCGTAATGTCAACAATTTTTATTTTATTTTATTTTATTTTTGCTTCCTTCCTTGTATTTTGTCTAGTTTTAGTTTGCCTGGAAATTCATAGTATTTTTCAATTTAAGTTATTGCTCTTAATAAAAATAATCACATTGACACATATTTTAGAGTATATATGTATAATGTGCAACTGTGTAATTACTCTCTGTTGCCATTTTACCAAAAATTGCCCAAATTATGTTTTCCATGTTTTTTTTGGTGTGTATTGTTATAGATATAATACCTTGACTTAGAATAATATTTAGATCAACAATAATCTTTAATAAGCCATCTGATGAATCTTCAATTAGACACATTTTAACCTCTCTAGAATTTAATTCTTTATGTTAAAACACCAATCAATAACTCTGTATTGTATTTTTTAAATAATGGACAAAATATAAATAGGCATATACAGTACAAACAGAGAAAGCTTTCAGAGTATGATGATCATGAAAGGGAATAATATTTTTAAATAATATTTTTAAATATTTTTAAATAATTGGTTTAATGTACCAATGTATGCCAAGAAGAGTTGCTATAGGATTTTTCTATTTTTTAATGTGTTTTAAGTTCATAATTGCATATTGAAGTTTATTGATACAATTTAGGTATACACAGTGATCATATTTATTATAGGGACATTGTATCTATACGTGATATATCTTAGTTCCTCTTTTTTCTGCCCACTGTCCATCCCTCCTTTCAAAATCACTTTCTTTCTCCAGTCACAAAACTCTTTTCATTTTCCCATTCATTTCTCATTTTTCCTGTACCCCCTCCCCAGTTCCCTTTTCAACTTGAACACTTCCTTCCTATTTGACAATATTTACTGTACATTTGTTTCTTATTTATATTTTCAGTTTCTGACACCAGGGAGATAATACATATATGTCCAATTTATTGCATTTATGATTATGATCTCAAGGTCTATCCATTTAGATATAAATGTCTCAATTTTCTGTTTATGGATGAATAATATACTCAATTATATGTAAAAACTTTTTTATTTTTTCATCTGTTGGACAAGTGAGTTACTTTCAACATTTTGCTCTTACAAACTGTGCTACTTTAAACATAGTTATGCATGTATCATGCATATATCACTGTGGTAGGATGTTTTTAATTCTTCTGGGAAGAGAAGTAGCTGATTTCAATAGGATCTGTGACATAGTTTTTGGAGGAATATCCACACTAATTTCCATAGTGGTTGCAGCAGTTTACACGCTGACCAGCAGTGGAAAGGTATTCCTGTTTCCCCCATATCCCAGCCAGCAATTAATAGATTATTACTTTTTTTCTTATTTTAAAAGTAAAAGAACAAAAACACTAACAAACATACACACAGTAGCACAAGAACAGTACAAACACCGAACTACTTATAAGGTGGCAGGGGATCAACAATGATTGTTGTATTACACATTGGTAGCTTCAAAGTGTACACTCAGGACAATACAAGTAGACATACAAGGTTGATCAAACAACTAATCACCGATTGTTTCCCACATCAATATGACATGAGAAAACAGTGCAACCATGTCAGCCATCCTGCACATACATACATACCTACTCAGCTATCCTCCTCTTCCTCCTCTCCTTCCCTTCATCACGATTGCTCTCTACCCTTGAGCAGTCTCCCTTCATGCCTCCCAATCTATATTCTCACCTCGAGGTTCCTACACTAATGATACTATATGCTGTTTACACATGCACATCTGGTTTACCTCACTTATGAGTATGGTCTCTAATTGTGACCATTTGCCTATAAAAGCCCCTAGATTGTCTTTCTTTACAGCTGAATAATATTCCATTGTGTAAAAAATGCCACAGTTTTTTAAGCCAATCGTCTACAGATGGACAATTGGGTTGTTTCCATGATTTAGCTATTACAAATTACGCTGCTATAAATATGGGTGCACATATATCACAGAGATATGCTGTTTTCAGATCGTCTGGGAAAATACCCAGAAGGGGGATAGCTGGGTTGAGTGGGACTTCTAGACCTAGTTCACTGAGGGCTCTCCAAACAGATTTCCGCAGTGGTTTCACCAGTCTGCATTCCCACCAGCAGTGCAGCAGAGTTCCTATTTCTCCACAGCCTTGCCAGCATTTGTTATTGAAAGATTTCTTGATGCTGGCCAATCTTACCGGGGTGAGACGAAATCTCAATGTTGTTTTTATTTGCATTTCTCGAAAGACTAAAGATGTAGAACATTTTTTCATATATTTATTTGCCATTTGTATTTCTTTATCTGAGAAGTATGTATTCCTCTCAGATGCCCACTTCTGGATTGGGTCTTTGAATTTGGACAGGTTCATGTTTTTTAATTCTTTGTATGTTCTAGATAGAAGGCCTTTGTCCGAGGGACAGCGAGTTAGGATTTTTTCCTAATCTGTGGATTTTCTTTTTACTCTACTGGTGATTTCTTCAGATGTGCAAAAACTTTTCAGTAAAATGAGGTCCCAGTTATTGCTTCTTTGAAGTGTTTCCCTTGCAGTTTGATTTTTGTTCATGAACTCTCTGCCTACTCCTATGTCTTCAAGATTTTTACCTACTTTCTCTTCCAATAGATTTAGAGTTTCTGTTTTAATGTTGAGGTCTGTGATCCATTTTGAGTTGCGTTTGGTGCATGGTGATAGACTTGGGTCTATTTTCAGTCTTCAGCAAGTGGTAAGCCAATTTTTCCAGCACCATTTATTGAAAAGGCTATCTTTCTTCCAGCGAGCTTGTTTGGACCCTTTGTCAAATATTAGGTGACTGAATGTTTTTCTGGTTGTGGCTGTATCTTCCAGTCTGTTCCATTGATCCTCATGTCTGTTTTTGAGCCGGTACCAGGTTGGTTTTATTACAGTAGCTTTGTAGTATAATTTCAGGTCAGGGATTGTGATTCCACTTGACTTGACCTTGTGGCCCAGAATTTCTTTTGCTATTCTGGGTCTCTTCTGGTTCCAGATGAACTTAAGGCATGTTTTCTTTAGATCGGTGAGGTACGTTGATGGTAGTTTAATGGGAATTGTATTGAATCTGTACAACAATTTTGGTAGTATGGCCATTTTCACAATGTTCGTTCTTCCTAACCATGAGCAGGGAATGCTTTTCCATTTATTAAAAATCCTCTTTGATCTCTTTTTTCAGAGTACTGTAGTTTTCATTGAATAGATCTTTTACCTCTTTTGTTAGATTGATTCCTAAATATTTCATTTTCTTGGATGCTATTGTAAAAGGTATGGTTTCCTTAATTTCTCTCTCAGTCTGTTTGCTTTCTATAAAGTCCAACATGCATTCATGTTAAAAAAAAAAAAAAACCCTAGAAAAAGTAGGAATAGACGGCCTCTACCTCAATTTAATCAAAGCCATCTATGACAAATCAACAGCCAGCATCATACTAAATAGACAAAAACTGAAAGCTTTCACTTTAAAGACAGGAACAAGACAAGGATGTCCACTGTCACCACTACTATTCAGCATAGTTCTAGAAGCATTAGCCAGAGCAATTAGACAAGAGAGAGAAATAAAAGGAATATGGACAGGAAAGGAAGAAGTAAAACTATCTCTGTTTGCAGATGACATGATACTTTACATAGAAGACCCCAAAAACTCCACAAGAAGACTCCTTCAATTAATTGACAAATTCAGAAGAGTAGCTGGATACAACGCCAACACCCAAAAATCAATAGCATTCCTATATGCAAACAACAAATAGATTATTTCTTGATAATAGCCATTCTTTCTAGAGTGAGACGTAATCTCAGTATTGCTTACTTTGCATTTTTTGATTGACCCAATGATGTTGAACATTTTTTCACATATTTTTTGCCATTTGTATTTCTTCTTCTGAGAAAAGGGAATTTATTTCAGGGGCCCATTTTTGGACTGAGCCTTTGAATTTGCAGGGTCTAATGTTTTACAGTTTTTTATATAGTCTAGATATTAGTTCCTTTTCTAAAGAACAGCTGGGAAAATATTTCCCACTCTATGGGTTTTGTTCTGTCTTTTGCTGTGCAAATGCTTTTTAATAAGATGAGATCCCAATTGTTGATTAGGCATGATAACTCCTGTTCAAGTAGTGTTTTGTTTATAAGATCTTTTCCTGTGTACATGTCTCCTAGAGTTCTACCTATTTTACCTTCCAGAAGATTTAGTATTTCTGTTTTAATATTGTTACGGTTGATACATTGTGTCAAGTTGGAGAGTCTGGAGGTTTAGCTGAGTAACTCAGCAGTTGTAGATCTTGGGGAGAAAAGAACATGCCCTTACCCTTCTGGGATGTTGTTTATTGCTGCCCTGAACAGTTTGCCCTCTGCCATGTGCCACTCTGCCTCAGAACCAGCTAAATATGGACTGAAACCTCCACAAACTGTAAGCTAAATAAACCTTTCGTCCTTCATTTTGGGTGTTGGGTATTTTGTCTGAGCAACGAGAAAAAGGTAACCAAGACAAATATTTATATCTTTGATCCATTTTTATTTTAGTTTAGTGCATGGTGATAGATGTGTTTCTAGTTTTAATGTTTGGCATGTGGAGGGTCAGTTATCCAGCACAATTTATTAAAGAGACTATGTTTCTTCCAGTGAACATATTTGGTCCCTTAGTCAAAAATAAGGTGGCTGGGTATGTTCATAGTGATATGTGAATCTTATAGTCTTTTCCACTGATCCTCTGTCTTATTTTAGGTAGTACCATGTTATTTTTATCACAGTATCACTGTAGTGTAACTTCCAGTCAAGGCTTGTGATTCTCCCTCACCTGCCTTTGTTGCCTAGAATTGTTTTTGCAATTCTAGGTCTTTTCTTATTTTCAATGAATTTTAGGAGTGTTCTCTCTTGTTCTGTGAAGTATGCTAATGGTATTTAGATTGGGATTATATTAAATTTGTGTAGCACTTTTCGGAGTATGACCATTTACACTATGTTGATTTTTCCTACCCAAGAGCATGATATAGCTTTGCATTTCCTGATGTCCTCTTTGATCTCTTTTTCAGACTACTGTGCATTTCAATTGAGAAATCTTTTCCTTCCTTTTGTAAGTTGATTCCTATGTATTTCATTTTTTCTCATGCCATTATGAAGGGTGTTGCCTCCCTAATTTCTCTATCAAAGTGCTTGTTATTTATGTACAGGAATGCTATTGATTTTTGAATATGACTTTATATCTAGCTAAGTTAAGGAACCTGGTTGCTAAGTATAGAATTCTTTTGGTGGTGTTTTGGGGGAATCTTCATGAAGAGTATCATGTCAGATAACGATAATTTTAGTTCTTCCTTTCATGTCTGTACTCCTTTCATTTCTCTGTCATATCTAATTGTTCTGGCCAATGTTTCCAGAGCTATGTTGAATTAGAGGGATGATAGTGGACATCCTTGTCTTTTTTCTGATTTTTCAGTGAAAGCTTTCAGTATTTTACCATTTGGTACGATGTTTGCTGTTGGCTTGTCATAGTTGCCTTTTATCAGAATGAGATAAAGATTGTTTATTCTGGTGTGCATTAGGGTTTTATCACGAATGAATTTTGGACTTTGTCAAATGCTTTTTCTGCATCTGCTCCAATGCACATGTGATTTTTGCCTTTGGCTCTGTTGATGGGGTACCTTATATTTATTGATTTGCACATTTTAAATAACTCTGCACTCCTGGGATGAATCCTACTTGGTCATGTTGTGTAATCTTTCTGATCATTTGCTGCATTCCATTTGCTTATATCTTATTTTGGATTTTTGTGACTTTGTTCACTGTGGAGATAGGCCTGTAGTTCTCTTTTTCGGTTGGGTCCTTCTCTGGTTTTGGTATCAGGCTAACATTTGCTTCCAGGTATGACTTTGGGAATATTACTTCCCTTTCAATTTGCTTAAAGAGTCTGAGGGTTTGTGGGAACTGTTTCATATCCATCGAGATGTTGGTAGGTTTTGAATTGCATTTTCAATTTCATTTATTGATATAGGTGTATTTAGAATGTTTTTATATATTTTTGATTCAGCTTTGATAGTTCATATGTATCTAGGAATCTGTCCATTTCATTTTCATTTTCATTTTATTAGAATAAAGTTTCTGGACGTAGGAAGGGAAGATCTTCTGCAGCTGGGCAGGATGCATCGCAATTTCACCCTTTTCATTCCTAATTTTATCAATTAGAGTCTTTCCTTTTCTGCTAAGGTTAGTCTGTGATTTGTCATTTTCTATCGTTTAATTTTTTGTATTGATGACTGTAAATTTATTTTAGGCAGCTTTATGACTAAAATCATGGACTCTTTATGAAATATATTTTCTTCAGAGATGTCTTCTCTGTGTAGGAGTGTATTGTTTTTCGTATCTTTACCAATTTATTAAGGATAAGATGTTCTTATTTGGTTAGGCACCTAATCCTTTGGTATTGGGCTATGGTGATGCTTATGACCCCAGAGAGTCATGGTGTTATTATAGAATGGAGAAAAATTGATTACAACAGGGAACACATCCTGGCTAAAGTAGTCCGATTAGCTATAAAATAGCATTAAGTAGAAACTGATAAAATGTAATAAGTCTTGATTTGGTGTATTTAACCATAGGCTCAAGACTGACAGTTATATAACAAAAACCAACATAAATCAGGAACTTGTGTGCAATGAATTTCCTCCTAGTAATGACTTTACCCTCTAGTGTGGAAATTTAGAAGTATAGGGCAAAAATAGATAAATTAAGAGAAATACAGTTAAAGCAGGATAGGAAGACAAAGGATGATCGCATGAGCTTTGGGAAGCAGGAAAAGAGGGCAGGAGAGTAATAATAAAGGAGAAAGAAGATTATCAAAACGAGTCAGAAAGTTTAGAGGCAGTGCTCACTCACATGACTATATCATAAGATCAAGAGAAGTAGTTGAGGACAGAGAGAAAGAAGATGCATAGAATAGGAAAATATATATATATGTATATAAACCAAAATAAGAAACAAACCAAACTAAACCAAACAAAACAACATGACATGATTCTTGTAGTTCTGGAAAAATACCCTAAAGGGAAATAACTGGGTTGAAGGAGACCTCTAATCGTAGTATACTTGGAATCTCCTTACTCATTTCCACAGTGATTCCAATAGTCTACACTCCCACTAAAAGTGGAGAAGTGTTCCTTTTCCCCACAGCCCCTGCAGCATTTGTTACTGGTTGATTTCTTGATGATAGCCATTCTTTCTGGGGTGAGATAACATCACACCACAGCGATATATGTGCACCCATGTTTATAGTAGTATAAATAGTAATAGCTAAATTGTGGAAGCAAAACAAATGTCGATCCACTGAGGAGTGGATAAAAAGATGTGGCATTTTTATATAATGGAATATTACCAAGCTATACAGAAAGTTAAGCTTGAGGCTTTTATAGGTAAATGGATGAACTAGAGACCATATTCATAAGTGAAATAAATCAGATTCACACATGTAAACATCATATTTTCTCCCTAGAATGAGAAACTGAAAGAGTAACTAAAATCTAAAGATACCATAGACATTGTTAAAGGAAAAGAAGCTGCTCAAAAGTATAGAACAACCGGTTTGATGGGAAAGAGAAAAGAAAGAAAGAAAGGAGAGACATGTATACACAAGATAGCAAAGATAATTGTACTACTAATTTTTATTGCTTTATTGAAAGGAACACTTCAAGTTTAATTGTTTGATCAATCTTACATGTTTATGTGAGTAACCAATTTGAAGATAAGAATATGTAATACAACAACCGTTGTTAACTTCTTATCAACTTGTCTGAAAATCTGTATTGCATTTATTGTTTTTATGTTGTTTTGGTCATGTCTATGTGTTTGTTAATATGATCACATTCTTTTATCTTTAAAATAAAAGAAAACAACTGGACAGCAAAAAGAAAATGGCACACATAAGCAAAGAAAAAATAAGTAAATTTCCTCTGGTGTGTACTGTTCTGTGGCAGTGCCTAAATCAGCCCAGCAAAGCCTATAGTGGGGCTAGCTATGCAGACAATGTGCCCAGTCTTTAGTCAGCAGCTTTCTGGTTGACTTGACCATGTCTCCTTTCCCTGTTTGTCTCTGTGCTGCTCTCCTAGTTGCTGTGGCACACTCAGACAGAAATAGCTCAATGCTGCCCCCAGGCCATGCCGAGCTGCCCTTCCTAGACTTTATACAGCCTTCTGTCTTCCACACCCCTGTCTCATCTCATGCACAAGTCTTCCTTGCCCCAAAACCAGGGGTTGCAAGTCTTCCCTGTGATGGTGGTCTGGTCTCAGAAGGAGAGAATGCTGACTTCCTGGAGCAAGAGAGCCTGTGCTTATAGTTGCTATTTTCAGGGGAGGAAAGTGTTGACTTCCCACTCCTTATTCCCGCTGCAGAAGTTGAAACTTTGCACTTGGCACAAGTCCTTCTCTTGCACTGATTATAGGGCAGGAGGAGTTGTATCCTTTCACTAGCGATATTCAATGTCACAGTTGTTCTCTAACTACATTGTTGATACAGGTTCCGGTTAGCAGTTATGGTGCTTCACAGAGAAGGAAAACTAAAATTAAAAAATAAACACTTTACAGGCCATTGGGAAGGGAGCAGTTACCCATTCCTGCATGCATCAACAAAGTTTATTGCCGGGCTGCCTTGTGCTGTTTCCAAGACATCAAAAGAAATGAGGGGTCTTATATTCTAGGTCTATGCTATGTGGATTGAGGCTCCCCAAAGGTTGGCTTGCCCTCTGGAGAGGTTGACTTTGTGTAGTGTTCTTCTATTTTATAATACAGTTTATTTGCATCTTTGACTGAGTGTCAAAAGATTCCGAGACATCAAAAATGTGGCAGCATTTTCATGAAAATGTGAGAAAACTTCCCAAAATATTAGCTATTAGATGAGAAATATTGAAGATACAGGATACAGCAAGAATTTTAACAGTTCTCTACATTTCTTCACTTTTCTGAAACCACTTCTAACTGTAGAGGTGCTCAGTGCTTTATTTCTGTATACATTTTCGGTAACGTTTTTGAGGAATATTTCCTGTGGGTTTCATAAGTACCGGAAAACACATCTCTTCACTTTCATTTTCAATTCATTATTTATAATTGTTAAATGAATACACCAGTTTATAAAAAATGTATACTTTGTTTCAGTATGGAAATTTACTGTCTAACAAGAAACAACCTTAACCATTAGATTTCTGAGTTTCTAATGAGTTGTATTGAAAGATTGAAACAAAGCAAACAAAAAGAAACAATGGATGTAGTTACATTTTCAAATAAATTTCTACACATTTTTTCTGCTCTACAAACTACTCATAAGTCAACAGCCTATCAATAATTCATTGTCCCGCAGGAACACAGGTATGCCCTATAGAGGCCACTTTTCTTTCTTATGCTTCTCAACCTGAGACTCAAATTGCTAACCCTTTAGCAAGGTGAATTTTCTGACATTTCTAATGTCATTAATTATTTTTTCATTTTGCTTAATCTTACCATGCTGAGTAAGTTGTCAGATTCTTTTAATTCAGACACATGTGGCTGCATGCTAATGGGACTCAAACACATTAAGAATCTATATACTTTTTGACAACTACATTGTGTCACCTCAAGCATTAGTATATTTTATCATTGCATGTTTTCTTCTGGTCTGATTGACACATAGTGTAGTAAATTGCTTTAGATGCTGAATATATTTTTCTTGATTGTAGTCTCACGAACTTCACCCCCTGATAAGTGGGTATGCTTTGATTTTTAAAGGCATATATTATTGCAATGAATTGGAACTCTTGTTATCTTTATTGAGAAGGAATAGCTTTAAATGTGATTTGTTTTCAAATATTATCATTTTGTTAACTATTTAGAGTAAAAACACTCATATGATGCAGCATTAGATTTTAATATTTTCTATAATCTCATAGTATTCAGTACATGTCTATTCTAAATAATTACTGAATAAAATTCCTATCTAAACATATTAATCTGAAACAAAAGTAACAACGCTGATTAGACTAGTCGTATGTCGTACTTGCACCATAAAACATTTTCCTAAAATAAGCACATTGGTAAAAAGGTTTCATTAAAATAAATTTTCGCAATCTCTTTACAGTTGCCAAAAGAAGAATGCTGTTTTTCACCTAGAGATAAAGATTACAGATTCAAATGGTTTGATCGCACTGAAACTTACCTTGATCTCTGAATTAGTTTCACGGGCTTACATCACAGGTATCATGATCCAAAAACAATTTATTGCCCCATTGTTCCAGAGGCTGACCCTAAAATCATGTGTCTAGAGAGCAATATTTCTGTCTCAAAGGGTCATGGAAAAGAATTTTTTTTCTTGATTTTCCCCAGCTTTCTAGGAATACTTATGTCCTGAAACTGTATCATGGCCGGTCTATACCTTTATCTGCACGTGATTTCCTTGTACCATCTCTATCCCTGAATATCCCACTCTGTCTCTTATAGGTGTGATAATTATATTTGAGATTCACGGGTAACCTCTTCCTATATTCATGTGCATGGACTCTATTTTCAAATGAAGACAAGTTCTGACGTGATGAGTGGATATTAATTTGGCTTAGGGGAGGGTGCGTAGAATGGGTTAAAATATCATAATCTCCATTTATAACTCAAAAGAAATTATAAGAAAATACCTCAAACAAGTGAAGAATCTCAAGCATAAAAATCATTGTAAAAGTTAATGTCAACTCAGTTATTCAATCTCCATAAATTACTAAAAGAAATAGCGTACATACTTGCTCTAAATGTGCTCACATTGCCTATCATTACTCATAAGATGTAGTATAATATTTTACATGCTTTAAATGAGATTACCATCCAGCATCAAGCAGGAAGCATGAACTGAGTTACTGGGCTTCGGCTCTCACCCTGAACGCCCTCTGTGAGCACCTCGAGCCTCTGCAGCCTGCGCAATCACCACCTGTTCCTGACAGCAATGGGACGAGTCCACAGGCTTTAAGACTCACCCCAGACTACTGATGCGAGCAACAAGAGTGTCTCCATACTGCTTGCATAGATGAACGTTATATGAACCCATGGTGACCGGGTGGGCAGCGGAGAGAGAACCTCCCGGAGGAATGCCACTCAGACACGGCAATATAG
>PVLD010027768.1:0-20306 GCA_004027595.1 Dinomys branickii
TTTTTTTTTTTTTTTTGCGGTACTGGGGATCGAACTCAGGACCCTGCGCTTGCTAGGCAAGCGCTTATTCCACTGAGCTATATCCCCAGCCCCTAGAATGAGTTTACTTTAAGGAAACATCAAAACTTTCTTCCCACTCTTCCCATTCTGGGAAGTTAGATAGATAGTATTACTGTTATTTGTATACCTACAGTTAAACTAAAATGAGACATTTATTAGGGAAAAAACTCTACTAAGAGATCATATAGTACAATATTAATATAACTCAGAAATAAGAGCAGAATAAAAGTGAACCCTGAAAAATTAACTTCAGGAGAAGAAATGATTAACTTTGATAAGTCTTCACATGTTGAAAGAAAATTAAACACTCCTATTAAAGTACATAAAATTATATTTTTATTTCACTAACACGAATGGTTTGCAAGGTTGTCTATAGAGTTATTCTTAAGAAAAACAATGAATGAAACCATCATTCAATATGGAGTAAAAATGGGCTAAAATAATAACAATTTACATGGAATTTAATATTATTTTCAGTTGCTCTTGTAACACATTTATTTCCTTCATTCTTCAATTAATGTTGTATATTTTTCAAAATAACTATTTTTAGAGCTGATGGATTCAATCTAAGGCTCTTGATGTTCCATTTTTGTCTTGATGATCTATTCTTTTACATTTAAATCCTCCTTAAAACTTTATTTCAATATTTTTATGAGTACATATGTGCAATACATAATAATTACACTCATGACTGGACATGGTGGTGCACACCTGTAATCCCAGCCCTCAGGAGGCTGGGGCAAGGATTGCCATGAGTTCAAGACCATCCTAGGCTATATAGTGAGTTCAAGACGAGCCTGAACTATATAGCAAGTCTGTCTCAAAAAAGTTACGTTTGTCTTGGGGGATTCGTACATATTTGAATTGTACTAATCCATTTTCCTTTTCTTCCTTTGTGCTATCCTTTGCGTTCCCCTATTCCTAGATCTTCTTATCTCCACAAAGTCTACCTTCTTGTTTCCTATCATCTATATTGAATTTTGGTCATTAAATTATTTATGCATTGTTTTTCTCATATAAGATAGCCATGTGATATTTAATATTTTGCGTTTGATTTATTTAATTTAATATTATGGTTTTAAGTTGCATTCATTTTCCTACAAATGATTGTAATTTACCCTTTTTATGGCTTAGTACTACTCCATGTGGGTGTATATTACATTTTTTTTATCCATTTATTTACTGATGGGACTATAAACTGTTTCCAGGATTTAGCTATTATGAATTGTACTGCTATAATCATGGCTATGTATGTATTGATGTAGTATTTCAGAAGGTTACTCAAAAGAAATATAGCAGGGCCAAGTGAAATTTCTATTTTTAATTTTAAAGGATCTCTATACTGATTTCCATAGTGGCTGTATTAGTTTACATTCTACACAGCAATGTAGAACTCATCTGCATTTCAAACTATGCCTCATTAGACAGCTGTCTCAGAGCTACTGTTTGTAAATATTTGCTAATCTACCATTTTACGTTATAAATTAATCCAACTATGCCCACTTTCACTTTTCTAATCCATATCACGGCAGTACTTGACCCTGTCTTCCCTTGCCCAATTTGTGTCACTCTTATCTTCTAATTCCACGCACTTAAAATCCCCGGACATTTACAGCACAGGGAAATTTAGATCGTGGACCTGTGGACTATATGCACTTGTTTTTAGTGTACAAGGCAGAGTAATACAAAACTTTTCAGTGCCCTAATCCAGTGCTTTTACTGCTACCCCTGTAATGTTTTAGAAGCAATTTCATAAAGGAGGATGAATTTATGGATACAACCATGTACTCACTAGCTTTCCAGATGCGGAGGCACAATGTTCAACACTCACAAGTGAGAGGAGGAGAGGTGGAGAGGTTCTGTTGGTTCACGATTTCAGAAAATTTACTGAATGGTCACCTAACCCCAAGACAGGAATGGCATGGTGGAAGAGAAGTGCTCCAGTCAGAGAGCAGAGAGCAAGAGATCAGAGCCAAAGAGGAAAGGATGAAGGACTGGACCACATATAATACTGGAGGTCACATCTCCATTATTCATACAGACACATCCAGACATGGACTCACCAGCCTGCTAGATAGCTCTCAAGCCAATTTTATTTTTGGTTTCTTTTTAGTTTTTTTTTTAATTTTAAAAGTAAAAGAACAAAAATCACTAACAAACGTACACACAGCAGCACGAGAACAGTACAAAAACTGAACTACAGATAAGGTGTCAGGGGATCAACAATGGTTGTTGTATTACACGTTGGTAGCTTCAAAGTGTATACTCAGGAAAATACAAGTAGACATACAAGATTGATCAAACAACTAATCACCAATTGTTTCCCACATCAATATGACATGAGACAACAGTGCAACCATGTCAGCCATCCCACACATACATAAATACCTACACAGCTATCCCCCTCTTCCTCCTCTCCTTCCCTTCATCTGGTTTGCTCTCTACCCTTGAGCAGTCTCCCTTCATACCTCCCAATCTATATTCTCACCTTCAGGTTCCTACACTAATGATACTATATGCTGTTTGCACATGTACATCTGGTTTACCTCACTTATGAATATGGTCTCTAATTGTGACCATTTGCCTATAAAAGCCCCTAGATTGTCTTTCTTTACAGCTGAATAATATTCCATTGTGTAAAAATTCCACCGTTTTTTAATCCAGTCCTCTGTGGATTGACATTTGGGTTGTTTCCATGATTTAGCTATTACAAATTATGCTGCTATAAACATCGGTGCACATATATCATAGTGATATGCTGTTTTCAGATCTTCTGGGAAAATACCCAGAAGAGGGATAGCTGGTTGAGTGGGACCTCTAGACTTAGTTTGCTGAGGAATCTCCAAACCGATCTCCACAGTGGTTTCACCAGTCTGCATTCCCACCAGCAGTGCAGCAGAGTTCCTATTTCTCCACAGCCTCGCCAGCATTTGTGATTGGACGATTTCTTGATGCTGCCAAACTTACTGGGGTGAGATGAAATCTCAATGTTGTTTTTATTTGCATTTCTGGAATGACTAAAATGTAGAACATTTTCTCATATATTTATTTGCCATTAGCTGTTATGTTTGCAGACAATGTAAACTTCAAACTGATAACAATCAAAAGAGATAAAGAAGGCGACCATATACTAGTTAGGGGAAAACTGCAAGAGGAAGAGATAACAATCCTAAACTTGTGTGCACCAAATACAGGAGCACCAAACTATGTAAGGCAAATCTTAACGGACATAAAAACCAAATAAACAATAACACTATTGTAATGGGGACCTAAACACCCCTTTGATGCAAAGAGACAGGTCAACTGGACTAAAACTGAGCAAAGATATAACAGACCTGAAACAAATGTGTGAACAAATGGACTTAGTAGATGTATGCAGAATGTTCCACCCCACAACAAAAGAATACACATTTTTCTCAGCTGCACATGGGACTTTCTCTAAAATAGACCACATTCTAGCCCATAGAACATACCTACCTAAATGCAAAAGGATTGAAATTATCCCATGCATATTATCTGACCACAGTGCAAAGAGATTGGAAAGTAATAACAAAGGGAAGTCCAAAAACCCCATTAACACCTGGAAATTAGACAACAACCTCCTGAATAACCAATGGGTCACACAAGAAATTAAAGAAATTTTAAAATACCAACCAACATATAAAAATACAAATACAACTTATAGGAATCTGTGGGATGCAATGAAAGCAGTCCTCAGAGGGAAATTTATAGCAATGAACTCACACATGAAGAAAACAGAAAGAGAATAAATAAATAGACTAATGTTGCACCTCAAACTTTTAGAAAAAGAACAAGTGAATCTCAAGCCAACTTAATGCTGCATTTCATGAGAGTCTGTTAAGTGTCAGAAATACATATGTATTCAGTAAAACATTTTGAACACTTATAATGTGCATGAAAATTAAATGAAGCCATGGGAGTTACCTTAAATGGAATTAAGATTTCATCAGTGAGTGAGGCTATATTTATATGTTCATTATAATAACAAATACATTTTGCAAAGGTCCTATTTCATAGGTCAAAGTATTTATAAGTCATTCTTTCTCTTTTTTAAGAGTGTATCAGTTTTGGGTTGGGGATATAGCTCAGTGGAGTAAGCGCTTGCCTAGCAAGCGCAGGGTCCTGAGTTCGATCCCCAGTACCGCAAAAAAAATAAAAAAATAAAAATAAAAAAAAAGTCTGTTAAGAGTGTATCAGTTTTATCATTTGAAGTATTGTCTTGCTGTATTTAGAGATGTGCCATTTCAGTCACCTTAGTAGAATCAAAATTGAGGTGCTACAACACACACACACACACACACACACACACACACCACATGGTTACCTACACACAGCTTCATATCGTGGAACTCAGTACTGAAATAATTCAAATTTGAGTTATAGTATCACTTAAAATGTTCCCTTTTGGTTGATTTTAAGCTTGTATTTTATAATCTGTTAGTGAAGGAAAATAAGATGCCATTATCATTGATTAGAATGGGTGGGTACTTGAGGAATTAAGGTGGCTAATTCCTTTGGAGATCCTACCTTACATGGAAAGGAGAGCACAGTCATAGGTCAGGAGGAGTTAATTCCCACTATGAGTAATGCTCAGTGGTCCTGCCCATGTGTAAAGATGCTTTTCTTATTCCCTGAACACACTCGGCACCCAGTGGAGCTCAAGGGTCTTGGCGTGGGCAGTCATTAAGCAGGTGACTTGATTATGCTGAAATCTGGCCACTCGAGTAAATTATAGGGTACTACAACTAATTCTATGCCTTAGGCCATCAGCACTTCCACTTCCTATAAGTCCAGCTTTGCATTAGGTGAAATTGTATTTTTTATTTCATTTCATTTCATTCTATTTCATTTCACTCTATTTATTTATTATGCCAGTTTTAGCTAGTCCACTTAGTAGATGTGCTAGGCAGGCGCTTATTCCACTGAGCTATATCCCCAGCCCAAAATGAAACAAGCTTTTTTTTTTTGGAGGTACTGGGGATCGAACTCAGGACCCTGCGCTTGCTAGGCAGGCGCTTATTCCACTGAGCTATATCCCCAACCCCCACTTAGTAGATGTGAACCAGACAATGGGCTTGGGCTGTTTTAGATATGCAACCTCTTGATCTAATAATAGTGAAATATTTTAGCTTTACAATTCATTTAGGAATCATCCAAAATATACTATGACACAAAATTCTAACCACTACAAAGCTAAGCTTATTATGTAGAAAGTAAACAAAATAGAAAAACAGACTAAATAAGAGGAACTTTAATAAAATTTTTATTCTGTTACATACTACATTTTTCTTAAGAGAAATAGAGACATTTAACCTTTAGAAAATGAGACATACATTTAGTGAAATGCAGATTCTGTAATGAGAAATAATTTAATATTTATCAGCCATGTACAGTAATCCTTTCTATCTTCAGGAAACCACTGTACAGTTATTCACATACTTTTGAATTTCTTGACCAGATTTAGCACTTGCTAACAGCATCATTATCACTGTTACTAATAAGCCCAGGAAACTTTATTTAGGAGTACTACTAGAATATTGAACTCACATTTCTCTATTTTCAAAAATAATAAGAGAGAACATGTGTGTGTTTGTGTTTTTAACGTGCACACTAGAAATTTCTTATGTTTTCTCTAGGGAATGAATAAGGGGTATGTTCTACCACCTCTGAATCTTTGGTTCTGTTTATTTTATTTTTCTCATATTGAGACAGAGTTTTAGTAAGTTGCTTAGGCTGGGCTTGAACTTGGAAGCCTCCTGCCATATCTTCTAAATAGCTGAGATTGTAAGTGTATGCCACAATGTGCTCCTAGAATTATGTGCCAGCTTTATTTATTATTTAAGCAAAATAAATCATTTGTACCAAGTATATTAAAGGATATAACAAAGAATCTGTTTAACTTTAGCTTTTCTTCCCACTTCCTCTCATGTTTGTACACAATTAGCAAATGTACTAGCTTATAGTAGTACTGGAAAACATGGCCTTGATGTCAAAGTTTTAAACAATAGCCAGGATTTTCATACATTTGTGTGATAGATTGTATCTTTAGTGTTCTAGCAAATACAATGAAAATTTGTTCTTTCTGTAGCTCATCCCTTCCATTTTTGAAGGATAATGGGAGTGAAATGAGAATTTTCTGATTACACATATTAATCTAACAAAATTAGATTATATTTGCAGAAATATATGAGTTATTTAGAATGTTATTTGTCACATTTCAGGTGTCACACACATACTTTTATTTAGGTTGGTAGACAGAAACTAAAATCTCATGTGCTGCATCTTGTTTTCTATCTCAAGAGGCATTTTTGTGCTTAGAGATACACAGTTATGGGCTGGAGATATACACAGCAGCACAAGTGCCTCCTGGAAAGCTCAAGGTCCCAAGTTCGATTCCCAGTATAAAAAAAAATGAAAAAAATAGAGATGCACAGTTATGAGTCCTTTGTTCTTAGAGCAATGTTTCCAAAATTACCATTTTAAAAATGATAATGTTCATTTTTCTTCCCTAAAATAGCATAATTTAGATCCTAAATGTGTTGTGTTCCTGGTATTTATATTTTCAATGTTTAAGAGACAGTTATTAAGGAATAATTTTGTTCATGTTTAATAGTTTTCTATAATTTGAGGAATAGCTTTATAGAATTCTATCAATGTGCAAGAGTATTGAAAATGTATCATCTGCGCTAGTCATGGGACCCTCACAACCTCCTGGAAGTGGTGCTGCTTTGCTCTTTCCTGCAGTTATGCTGGTAACACTACTTTTGACGATCCCTTTGGCACTAGGACAGATGTCTGTCTCTTTGATTTCTTTATCTACAGCACTCACATTATCAATGTTATATATTAACAAACTGAAACCTGTTTTTCATAAATCTAAACTTTTCTTAAGATAAAAATATGTACCATCACCTTTTACATTATGCCTTGATTTACAGTCTTTTCAAATGTTCAGAGATTTTGTTAGGTGTGCAGTGAGTGAATTCTTCAGTATCAAAAGTAAAAATCAGGAGTCAAGACAAAAAACTTTTACTTTTTTCTGTATTCTTCTAGGAATAAGTTAGCACTGCCATTGTTGTAAAGGTTTTAGATTATAAAGTTTTTTTTAACCTAGAAAATAACTAAAAGTGTAGTCAAAGTTACTCATTATGTTTTATTCAATCAACACTTAGTATCACTGGGATTTTCTTAAGAAAAATTAATTGGAACATATATTTTCATGTTAATAGGTTAATTAATTTCAGGTTTCATCTATTTTTCAGGTTTTATTCTTGAATTTAGTTTTCTTGAATAGTATTTGGAGTCAAAGTATGCACTAAAATAGTTATTAATCAATTGGTATATGCCTTTAATAAGTGAATAGATTTATACTCATAATATAAAACTCCATAATCATAATTTTTATAAATGTTATTTATCAACAAATTATGAGGCTTATTTTTCTGGCTCATAATAAATATATGAATAAAGATTATTGCAATTATAGTTTTTTGATAACTAAATTTTCTGGAGTCTAGTATATGTTACCTCTAACTGCAAAATGTTATTTAGTAGCGAGATACAACTGGAGTGCTGTAATTTCTTCATAATTCTAATAAAATTATATTGAAACATTTATTTTGGATCTTTTAGACAAATGAATCATGAAGATTGATTAAAAGTATTTAAGGCTAAGTAGAGAAGAAGACAATTGTGAATGATTTGATTTTAAGTTTTTAGTGTCTTTTTTTTTTTTTTTTTTGCAGTACTGGGGATCGAACTCAGGACCCTGCGCTTGCAAGGCAGGCGCTTATTCCACTGAGCTATATCCCAGCCCCCTGATTTTAAGTTTTTAAACTTTGCATTTTATAAAATATTAATATGTGTTTTGGAAAAGTTTTATTATATATATGTATATTGAAGTATTCTTTTGCATAATTGGTCATTTTTCTGCAACTTAGAGATGAAAATCCTATTGAAGGAAAATTCCAAAAAGAAAAATGGTCCCTTAATTTTCTTCTCTATATTGGGACATGATGGCAATCCAATGCTACTAGATTTCCTGGGGAAAAATATTCTGCACTTTAAAAATTTTCTGTTAATATCAAGGCAGTCTGTGGGTAAGAGTGACTGATTTCACTTTATCAAAGTTACAAGAAGAAAGTGCCTCATGAGAAGATCAGTTCTAAATACAGGAAATGTTTGGGTTCTGCAACTAAAAAGCAGACTATGTGCGGTGTCTTGATGCACAACCGTAGTAACAGTGCTCTGGGAAAGCTGAGGCAGGAGCACTGCAAGTTCAAGCCCAGTCCCAGGAACACAGTGACTTACCAAGATCTTCTTTCACAATAAAAATAAAAGAAGTTGGGAATGTAGCTCCATACAAACGTTCTATGTTCGTTTCCCAATAACATACACAAAGCAAACAAACAGAAAGACTGACTAAATTTTCAACAAGTGCTGCAGAAACTATTAAGTACGACATAGAAACCTGATCCAGTTATTGTATACTTGCTACACTTAATTCCTAAAGGTTTCTTTTACATGGGAAATATGACTTTTGAAACCAGCTTTTAAAAAGTGAAACAATAGAAACAGATGCATTGTTTTGACACCTTTTCAATGGGAAGAAATAAAAAACTCATTTATCACTAGAGCAGGTCATCACTACCCATTTCTTGTTATTTCCCAATATGTGTCTAGCTTAACACTTGTTAATCCCAAAGCTCTGAAAAGCAAGGCCAGAAAGAATTAGGCCAGCCACTGTTACACATAGCTAGTGTACATGAAACGGTAATCATTGCTTTCCAGTCTATTATTAGATAAAGCTCATAGGGGATTGATTTTTTTCTCCTCTGAGTTGATGCATAATTAACACGTTTTACCATCCAATAAATCTAATAGCACAATGGCTAAGACATGATGTTCTTAGCTCTTGGTCATATGACAGATTAATTTTGAATGCTACAGGAGTTTGGACCAATTCGAACCATTAGAATTTAAAGGCATCATTGAAGTGTTACAGCACGCCTAACTCACACCGAATATTGCTGATACAAAGTTATGTTCACAAGTTTTGCTCCATGGTCTTGACTATCATTCTTTAAGAAATTTAGGAACCTGATTTGAGATAATCAATTGAGTTGATAAGCAATTTTATGACAAGGCATGAGTGATATTTGTCACTTGAAGTTTTCTAGCAATGTTGAATATCATCAAGGAGTTTTTCCGTCAATATTTTATATTTAATTGCTTTAAAACTGTTTCACTTTTATCGGTTACATTTTGTGTTAGAAAAACCTAATATTGTATGCTAAGCCTTTTATACAAGCATATATATATATTTTTTTTTGAGCAAATCAACAGTTTCTATTTTTTGTTGATATTTTCCTGTGGCCTCTATATGGTTTTTTATGATTACTTAAATAAAGCATTTTTCTTATCTTGTGCTCAGTAGAAACTATATTGTGTGTGCTTTTTTCAGGTGGTTGAACCCTGAATCTCTACTTTTGCAGGCCTGATTCCAAGTACTTTTTGATTCCCAGTCAATTTAATTTTAGCAGGATCTATATGTGCTATAACTAAAGGGGTGCATTTTTGAGGGCTATTCTTGGTCTATGTCTATTTTATAGCTTGCTTAATTTACTGTTCTCAGTCTCAAAGGTGTCCCTGTTTGGAAGATAGACAATACAGTTATCCTACCTATGAAACTAGCTAATTTTTTTAAAACAAATTGATCTAGGGGTATCTTTTAGAATTTAATACATATAAAATGAATTTTAAAAGTTCATTCATTGGCCCTCATATTTCCCTGGTGAACACCACTCAACTCAACCCTCCTCCCACTTTAAAATAAAGTGGCATATAATACATAGATGGGTACAGCATTTTAGAAGCTCTTATAATCATAAAACTAAATTGGGCCTAAAAAGATTAAACCATTGGAACAACTTCTGATCTTTACCCTAAAATAGTTAAAAACTAAGATTTTATGTATTCTAATTTTTCTCTATACTATCGCAATGGGAAGCATTAAGACATATTTAATGATATGTTTCTTTTCACTCTATGAGGCACTGGTATTTTTGTAAAACACCCCAGGCAGCACAACTAATGAGAGAGGCAGGGATGGGCCTCTTCTCCGAAAAGATTAAAATACAAAACACTCTGAATTGCTTTAATCAATAATTTTTAACATTTAAAAATTTATAATTAGCAATATATTTCATGCTATTAAATACATGGTATATTTAAATATAACTGCATATAGAGCAAAATGTACTATAATTTGACTGAGAAAGGCCTTTCTTAAATTATAGCAAGATTTATTATACATAAAATCTAAAGCTAATGTGAATCTAATCTGATCCAGTGGTTGTTAAAATGTTTATATATAATAGGCTTTCCCAGCTTCTACATTCATGTATAGTAGCAGCGTAACAGCACTGAAACTCCCGTGGCAAAATAAAAATGTTCTCCATAGAATGATGCTTACTGTTATTTATACAGTACATTTTAATGACAATACATCAGTTGTCATACATTATAATAGTCGATCAAGGATGGAGCAACAGACACATTTTGGGAACAGAGTTTATTTCAAAAAGAAAAAAATAGGTAAAAATCAATACTATGTAGGTAAATGAGTTTAGCTATTTGCAGGTAGGTCGGAAAATTTAGTAGATCCATAGGAAAGTACAAATATTTTTGGATAACTACAAGAAAGAAAAAAACACAGTGCAAGTCTGAGCAGTAAGGTGAAAGCACTTCACTCAGTGAGTGCCAAATCTGCTTTTACTTTCTGTTTTGATCTTGTATGTGTTGTAATATTTTAATTTTCAAGCGTATCTAGGTTATAAACATTTGATAGCTACTGTATTTTTTAGTTTTGTCTATTTTTAATGTCCATACATATATATAAAGGCATTTGAGTTGTAGCCCAAAGATTTTAATATCTTGTTCCCTTTATCATACATTTCTAATTTTTTAACTTTTATTAGTACATGTTTGCAGTACATAATGACTACATTCACTGTAGGGGATTGGTACATGTGTATAAACATATTTCAGCTCCCTTTTATTCCCCTCTCCCACCAACTCTCTTATTTTCCCAGCATCAGATTAATTTATCTACCTTGTAAGACTTTATAAAGTAAGCTGTCATGTATACAGACTGAAAACCAGATGAATAGGCCAAAGAATATATAAAACATGTCAGACAATTGTACTAAAACAAGCTATACTTTTACTTGGAGTTTTGTTTTTGTGGTGCTGGGGATTGAACCTAGGGCCTTGCACATCTGAGGCAAGTGCTCTACCTCTGAGCTACATCCCCAGACCCAAGCTATACTTTTAGCTGCATTTCCCACAATAGATTATAATACTGTTGGGCCAGGGATATAGCTCAGGGGCATAAGTGCTTGCCTGGCAAGCCTGAGGCCATGAGTTCGATTCCTGGTACCAAAAAAAAAAAAAGATTGTAATACTGTTTTGTTTTCCTATTATTTGTCTTTTATTATATATATTACTTATTATATATATTTTCTTATATTTTTGTATCAGAGAAGCCATGTAATATTTAAACTTGTGTGTCTGAGTTACTTTTCTTAATATTATGGTCTCATTGTGCATCCATTTTCCTACAAAGCACTCAAGTTTAATCCTTTGTCTACTCTGCCAATTAAGAAAAAAGCAGGTGTGTTTTTATTAAGTAAGAGTTTTATAAGCATTAATATAATAGTTTCAATAATTTAATTGGGTTTCTTATTACTATTTTGAAAATAAATTTTTATGTAGAATGGTGTGATTATAGCATCCGTGGCTGTCTTTCTGCAATAAAAATAATTTTTAACATCTGCTTTATTCTGAATATTTTAAGTGGTTAATTCAATTTATTGTAAAATTGTTTACTAAGAATATAATGATAGAATGATATAATTTAGGGAACCTACTACTTCTACACATCTTTTACAGGAGTAGTGTTTGTCTATAGATTTAATTTTGTGAAATAAATGGAGAAATATTCTAGTTATGAATTATGGACAGGAAAGTAGCAGGGCAGTGGAAAGTGTTATGCTACCTTCTATTATAACTTTGACATCTACTTATAACTTTGACATACTTTTTTCTTCTGAATTTGTTATGAAATTATTATACCATAGAAAAAGAGTGGATTGCATCCTAAGAATCAGTTGTGTCATTTCTGATATCATTTATATTCTCTAAACAATATTTTTCACATCTGTAAAAAGTAGTCATGCTTACTCTGTTTACACCTTTGGTTTTAAGAGGTACATACACATATTTTAATTGTAAAATGATAGAAAATGTTGAAATTAGTATTAATCTCCTGTACTTCGAATTTACTTGCTTTTTGGCAACAAATGTGTGCTGCATTATGTAATTTAGGGCATACATTTTCTTGATAAATGAAAACAATGATTTCATGGGCATTAATGACTACGTCAGAAGCTGTAATTTTTTTCCTTATCTGTAAGATATATTTCACAACCACCAAAAATGTGTCTTTCATCCCATTTCTCACCCAGATATTGACTAACCCATGGAATAAGTACACTACTACAGTGTAATAAGTTCTTTATATTATACCATAACATTCTAAGTAAGACTACAGCAGATTTCTAACAACTTCAAAGACATCGAAAATTGCATACATGCTGAAAACATTTTATTATGTGGCAAGCCTGTGGAGAATGAACCCTTCTTTACTAGACTGGTGCAACCACATTGAAATCAGTGTGGAGATTCCTCAAAGTAACTAAAACAAGAGGGTCCATTTGACTCAGCTATTCGCCTTCTTGGTGTCTTCCCCAAAGAATTAAAAGCATCATATCATTGCAATATATGCATCTGCGTGTTTATAGCAGTGCAGTTGGTAATAGCTAAATCTTGGAAAAAACCCATGTGTCCATTAACCAAGGAATGGATAAACAAGATGTAGTTTTCTTATACAATGGAGTACTACTCAGCCATAATGAAAGATAAACTTGAGACATTTCTAAGTAAATGGATGCACGTTGCGACTATACTCTTAAGTGAAAAAATCTGACACACATGTTTAAATATTGCATGGTTCTCCAATGTGAGAAACCAAAAGTGTAAATAAGGACCAAAATGTATAATAGCTATCACAAAATAGGAAAAAAATGTTCAAATGGGAAGTGGAACTAGGGTGGGGGAGATGGAAAGAAAGGAAGGGAAAAAGGAGAAAAGAAAAATGGAAACAAAGCTTTTGTAAAGAGAAAAAGAGGGATTGAAGGGAGGGGAAGGGAATGGGAAAAAATCAATATCATGTACAGGAACCAATTCCCTATGATGAAGATTATCACTCTATATGTCTAAAATGCATCAATAAAATTACTTAATAAAAAAAAGATTGGCTCATAGAATTATGGAGACCAAGAAATCTCGTAATGTGCTTTCTGCAAGTCAAATATCCAGAAAAGCTAGTGATACTATTCAGTTTGATTCCCAAACTGTAAAAACAGGGATGCCTAGGGTGTAACTCCCAGTGTGAGTCAAGGCTTAGTAATTGAATGCCAGTGCAGGTGTAAGTCCATGAGTATAAAAGCCCAAGAACTAGGAGCTGAGGTTTCCGAGGGCAGGAGAAAGTGGATGTTCCAGCTCGAACAAAAACACATTTGCCTCTGCTCTGGTTTGTTTTTGTATCTGGGGCCTCACTAGGTAAGATGATGCCAGCCTACATTGGTGAATGTGATATTTTTATTCGGTTCTGATTCAAATGCTAATTACTTCTGAATGTATCGTCACACATGCATATAGAAGTAATATTTTACTAGTTTATCTGGTTATTTATCTTTTAATAAAATCGAGTTGACATAAAAAATTAACCATCACAACATGTGAGTGGACTTTGAAAAAATAATGTGAAGATACTATAGAGAAATGAATTTGTATTCAGAACACAAAACTTCCCATACTTCCCTTTTCTCATTTTCGCAAAATTTTTCTATATTATCAGTGTTCATTTTTCAATACTTAGATGTTGGATTGTATTTTCTTTCTTCCCCCATGGGGATATTCAGGTAGTTTTACTAAGTATTGTTGAAGAAGGCAAAATTCTTTATTTGTAAAATTTGATTTTGTCTTTTTTCCTCCATTTTGTCCTCTCAATTTATCTATGATTTTATGACTATTCCACTGTGAAAAGACAACAAAATTTCATATTGTTTAAAAATACTGGGGGTGCTTTCCTAATTATGTGATTTGGATGAGTGCCACATAGCTTTGAAAGAAGCATTAAGAATTTTTATAAAACTTCATTACATAAAAGGTCTGTATTTCATATTTAAAATACGTATTAATGTTACTTAAATTTATATACATGTAATTCATAAATAGCCATAAGAACTTCAATTATGTGTCTCTATTTTATGTGTGTATATATATTTATGCATATATATCCATATATGAATATGGATATATATGAATATTGTCTTTTTGTTTTTAACAAAATAATTTAAGTCTAAATTTAAGAGGCTATTGTTTGAATAAATTTCAAGAATATTCACTAATAAAAGGATGCACAGCTTCTAGAACTTTGCTTCTGCAAGTTATTCCTAATGTCTTCAGGATATTTTGGCACTATCATAAACATCATAATGAATGCATTTCTCATTTTCATTGTCTTATTGAAAATTCAATTTTGGAGGTTGTAAGTGCATGGAAGGAGATCAAAATCAAAAGCATAATTGTATATAAAATAGAAAAAGAATTATGAATTACCAAATGATAAGTTGAAATGCATATGGAGAGCATTTAGACCACATGACTATATTTTGCTGCACAACATTTTAGATTGATCTGTGTTTCTCAAAGTAGTTAGTAACAGAAATTTAAGATTGTTTCAGGTTTGATTGGTAAGAGGGTTCTCTTTATTGTGAAGCAGACATCATTTTATAATGCATAGTATAGGTACTTAGGGTAGATTGACCAGTGGAATTTTCAAGACTAGATAGTTTTATGTGGTCAAAGTTTTTGACTTAATTTTAAAGAATTTTTATAATTATATGAGTGCTCTCACCACAAGTTAAAATATAATCAAAATTATTTTGGATTAAAATAAGCATTAATAAGTATTATATTAAATTTTGTCTTTATCACTTCAATGAATAATGCCACTCATTATTATACAGAGTCTGGGTGTAAAAAAAACCATATGTAAATCAAATAATGATATTTTTACATGTTTGAATGTATAATATTATTTTTTTAATTGTTTTTTTTGTGTGTGTGTGTGTGTGTGTTTTCTTTGGCGGTACTGGGGATCGAACTCAGGACCCTGCGCTTGCTAGGCAGGCGCTTATTCCACTGAGCTATATCCCCAGCCCGAATGTATAATATTAAATTCATATATAATACTAAAAGGCTCACAGATAAATATTTCCAACAATTCTAGGATATAACAATTCACATATGATACAATATTTTATTTACCAAAAGGGAGTTCAAATTTAGTTTGGGAAAGAAATATAATAAAAGTTTGGATTAAGTGAGCATGTAGTTATATTTACATGTATTTGTATATGTAACTATATGGTTTGTCTTCTTTCAGTCACTTGATATCTCTACATCCTTGCACAAGTCTTTCCTCTAGACTTCAATTTTCGCTATTTGCTGCCATCTTCCAAATTCCTTCTATATTCAGTATCCATTACTCTAACATTTTAAAACATTATATAAGCATAACATATTATTATTATTGGTGTTATTATACACACTATTATCAACATTATCTCCAGTACTAAAGCACAAAACAATTATTTAAATAAATAATTTTTATTTCCATATTTTTGTGTTACACTAAAGAAATCTGCACATCTTAATTTTTATTGTGTCAATGGACCCTTCAAATGCATTATGTTGTATGTGCCTGTCACAGGAGACAGTGATATTTGGGAGCAGGCAACAAACCTTAATATGTTTCATGGTGAAACACTTATATAGTTTCTTTCCTCAGATATGGTACAAAATCCAAGTAATGCCATATTGACTTCAAATTTCTCTTTGCTATCAACTAAATATGCTGGGATTACCTGAGTGATTATTTTCTCAGAAAGTCATAATGTAATCTCAAACCTAATATTCCAATAGCCATGCACTAATTAAAACTGCAATTATATTTTTGCTCAAACAAAACAACTTAATAAACACTATCACAAACTGTTCACCCTTCCCCAAAACAATTTATGCTCACTAATACAATTTCCCATTAAAACTGCTGCCAGGTAAATTAAAAACTCTTGTAATAGTAAGTGGGAAATTAATTCAACAGTTTAATCTGGACCTAATAACAGTTGCACACTCAGAAAAAGATTACTACTGCAGGGAGTTAATTAACAGCTTATTCCTCATTTGATAAAAGTAATCCACTCTAATTCCAGTGTAATTTACCTCAGTGAAATATAAAACCACAGGCTGCTTCTGGTGTTGGTAATTTTTAGCTTTGTCCTGTGTTCACATAGACAAAGTCAGCTGTATCTTAATAATGAGACTGATTTTTAAATTTCGCAATTAAGTATATAGTATGAAATATTTTAATAGCTGCAACCGTGTATATTGCCACAGAAGCAGAGATGCAGTTTAGGTGTCAACTGCATTTAATTGCTCTACTTAGTACTGAGAATCAGGTGTGACAGTTAAAAAATGAGCATTTCATTGGCTTCATACAGGGACGCACTGGGAAGACACGTGATGAATCCATTCCATTTTTTATAATCCATACCGACAGTCTTAGTACAGCTATCATCTCTTTTTACTTGGACTACTGCACAAATCTCATGATGCAACCTTCATGGGAAAAAAGACCACATATTGTGTTGTAATACCTTTTCCTTGCTTTTTTATGATCTCCTCTGTGAAATTTACTTCGCTACTTTCTGTGAAAATAAGCCATTCTATTTTATGTTCTAGCATAACAATTTATAATAATCAGTCATTTCAAGGACTGTATTGCCTTATATTTCTGTTAACATTTCTGTACCCACTCATTAGACTAGTGCTTCTCAACATGTGTTCTGTGGAGCATCAGCATCATGTGGGGGCTTGTTGGAAATACTGACTCTCAGTATCACATCTCACACCTGCTGAAATAGAATCCTATGAAAGAAGTGGGGAAAAGGATAGATTAGAAATTTCTGTTGCAAAAAGCTCCCTTGGTGATTTTGATGGACAATAATGTTTGAGGACCATTTTAGAGTACGAACATTTTAGAAATATAGGCAATTACTTATCCATTTTAAAAATCATCTTCACATGGATATTTGTAGCATATAGTAGGTACTGAAAAACGGTTCTGAAGGAATTATAGGAAGACGGAATAAATAATATGCATATGCAGAAGATATAGACCATTAAGGAAATGCAAGTCAAAATGCTACTTTATTCAATTGAAGTGTAAAGTGGGTTTCTCTAAAAGAATAAATCCTTTATTCTAAATTCTAAAACTTTTTCTGATCATGAAATGTTAAAATTGCACAGAAGTATATTTCTATAATTTCTAAATATTCTTGAAAGGTTCATTTAATTTCTTTTCTCTCTTTGGAAGACATGTTTTGCAAAAAAAAAAAATAGACTATCTTGTTCCAACAAGATAATTTAATTCTCTTCAATGTTAATAATTATCATCCTTTTTTGCAAATCTGGTGATTTTTATTAAACACATGACAGCTACATGCAACAATTTCTGTTTTTTACCTATACACAAAAAATTATCTAAATATGTTAATATAGATTAGCAAGATATAAATGAGACAAATATAAGTGATTTTTATCAAACTAGTTATTTGAAAAGATTTTTTCTCATATCACATGAATTACAATTATAGAAGTAATATGTATTATTATCCCACTACATTAGATGTTACCAAGACTTAATTGCTTTTATTTCCTACTATTGCCTACGGCATTTACTTATAACATTTATCTACTTGAACAAACTCATTCTGTGCTTGTAGTGAATTTCTTAGGGCTATAATAACTTTTGGGAAGAACTATTGCAGACAGAGTGCCAAAAAAGTTCAAATGATGCTGTAGTGAAACATTTTTGTTATTCTATCTGTAGAATCTATTTGCTTTTCAAAAATAGAAAATAAGCCCTTGTGCATTACAAAGTCGTTATCTGTCATATAAAAACATTATTCATCATCTTGCTCAAGGAAATGTCTGAGAAAACAGGTATTTTAGGGCTATGAATTCATGTATATATGTATACCATATCCTTTTAATGATATTTTATCAATTGGAAAGTTTGAATGTGTTTATAATCACAATCATCATCATAGTAAAGCCTTTATATGTTTCAAAATCATTTTTCTTTAAATTTCTAATTCATTCTCAAAATATTGTACAAGAAATTCAAAACAGGGCACTGCGGTTCCCATCTGGGCCCTGCATGTGCACTGAGCTGTCTGAGGACACTGGACCAGCTGGTCCATGATTGGCAATCATCACAGTACACCTCTGAGCCATGCCTGTTACATCAGCTATCTGGAGACCCCAGAAACTCTGGCCCGTGATCTACTTTCATCACAGTTTGCAGCTGAGCCCCAAGAAAGCCTGGTGCACTCCTTCAACTTCTTGGGAAGAATAGGACAGGTGGCCCATGATTACACTACTATTGCAGTCTCTGTCTGCATCCTACATGTGCATCCAGCTTCCTGGGGACACTGGACTAGGTAGTTTGTGATCTGCTGCCATTGTAGTCCATGGCTCAGACCTGGGAAAGCTGGGTACACTCCACAAACTGTCGGGTGACCCTGGGCTGAGCAACCTATCTCTGTGGCGACTGAGGGGCAAATCTGAACCCCGGAAAACTAAAGGTGCTAGGGACTTTTGGTGAGCTGCCAGGGAAGAGTGAGACTAGATGCTCTGCCTCCAGCATCAAAAATGACAAGACAAAGGACCAAAAGGCACTCTCAGAACTTCACCCATCCAGAACAAAACCAGGAGACATTGTCATTCATGCACTTGGTAATCACACACCTAAAATCTATGACATGATTGCAACAGAGGTAAAGAAACAACTCTATCAGAACATAGAAGACATCAGATCAGAAATAATCTCTCAGGTAAAAAATGAAATGACAACAATAATGAAAGAATTACTCAGCACATCTAAACCCACATAAAAAAATAGAAAAGCATAGGAAAATTATGGAAATGTTAAATAAACAAAGTAGAAAAAACTAGAATGCATGAAACAGATTCAGAGAGATTTCCAGGAAATCAAAAGTTCCATTGAAAGCTAGCAAAGCTGCTTGAATGAAGCCAAATATAGAATTTCAGATCTTGAAGACAGCATTGCAAATAAGATCACAAAAAGAAGGATCTCTGAAAAATAACAAGGAACCAGGAAATATCAACTGAACAGCTGCAAGACGATGCAAAGAGAAATAATGTAACACTAATAGGTGTCAATGAAACAGCAGGCGGTAACACAAATGACATAAAAAGAATATCTGCAGAAGTAATAGCAGAAAATTTCCCATGCATGGTAAAAGAAACTGACACACAGGTAAGTGAGTCTTATACAAACCCAACTAACCATAACCAAAATAAAAATACACCCAGACCTATAATAACCAGGATCCCAGAAGTCCAGCAAAAGAACAGAATTAGAAATGCCATTAGAGAAAAGAAACAGATCACCTATAAAGGAAAGCCCATCGGAATCACAGAAGATGTCTCAACAGAAACCATCCAGTTGAGAAGACCCTGGAGTGAAGTATTACAGATCCTGACATAAAACAGCTTCCAACCCAGATTGATGTATCTTGCCAAACTATCCTTCAAATATAATGGAGAAATAAAATATTTCCATGACAGAGAACACCTGAAGAACTTCAGGAGTACCAAAGCAACCCTATAAAGCATACCAAAATATATTCTAGAAAGTGATAAAAATGACCACAATTTCAAGAATGATAGAAAGGAACCACCGGCTGGGGATATAGCTCAGTGGAATAAGCACTTGCCTAGCAAGCACAGGGTCCTGAGTTCAATCCCCAGTACTGCAAAAAAAAAAAAAAAAAAAAGAAAAAAGAAAGGAACCACCTAGCAGAACAAACAATTAAACAGAGAGAAAAAGTAGGGAACCAATAGCAAGTAATTAACATGACATTGATAAGCCAACACATATCAGTTATAACCACTAATGTACATGTCCTCAATTTACCAAAGAAAAGAAGCAGACTGGCAGAGTGGAC